>ML785399.1:233948-266743 GCA_009831015.1 Picea engelmannii
ATATTAAATGCACCAAAATACATTTTAGAAGTTCCTTTGGATAACAAACCTTAAAGCCCAAACTTTCTAGAATAAATCTAAGTACAAAAATGATTTTTTTATGACTTTTTGATGTTAAAATAAAGATAAAAGAAGGCTCTTTTAGTGACTTTAGTTTGCTGTCCTAAAACAACAAGCAAATGACACTAATTAGCTTGATTTAAAAATAAAGCAACCTTCTAAACTACTTCACTTTTATGCCTTTAAAATTTGAAGAAAAGGTTTGCAAAAAACTGACTTTTTACTTCTAGATCTAGCTTTAGATATGAAAATGAAACTTTGATCTTGATCTAAATAATCATGTATGCATGAGATCTACTTGATATAGCTTTGAAAATTGAAATCTTCTTGCATGTAAATTAGAAAGTAACCAAGAGAATATTGAAATTTGAGAGAGAAAGAGAGAGATAGAGATAGATAAAGTCTTTTCTTTAAATCTTGAATCTTGGGTCATGGGGTCCTTTGGTAAATGAAAGAGGGAAATGCTCTTCAATCTCTTGAAAACGATGAAAGATAGATCTCCAATCCAACACCTCTCCAATCTTGAGTAACCTTTTCAACCTTGTTCAACCTTTGCAAACACTTTGTTAGATAAGGTACTTCCTACAAAAAAGACTTGAAGAAACACATTAGTTCATCATAAAAACATGCAACTTAAAAAATATCTAAATATAAGAAAGTAGTAAGATCTAAAGAACAAGGTGGTTAAGTAGGTCCTACCCTATTGTGTGTTAACACACTTTGCAAGGCCTTTATATGAAGTAGATATACAAAGCAAATTGAACAAATACAAAGTTACCTCAAATCCATGCACAATTATCCTAGCAATCACACATTGATACAATCACCATAGACCTCCAAAGTCTTTTATTCAATCTTAAAAGAGTATTAAAAGAGCCAATATCTTTCCCCAATCTCCAACTAAACAAATGAGGAGAGGTCGACTTGGTTTTATAGCTAAGAGGTCATGAATCCCAAGGAGAAGGGTGCTAATCCCAATGTGAGGTGACCCAATCGGGTGGTAGGATGTGCACCACCTCTCAAGTTAGGTGATACAACTCAGCAAAAGTCGAGTTAGAGGGTAAGGAGGGGTCACCACCTCTCTTGAGTAGGTGTGCGCCCTTCTTTGGATTATCTCCCCTACTCCTCATGCGCCACCTCTCAAGGAAGTGCACACTTATGCTTTGGGATCTCCATCAAGTGGAGAGAACTCTCCACTAACTCTCTCTAACTCACTCTCAATTGTTACTAAGTGATAGTGAAGTGGGAGAAAGAGACCATTAACTGAAAACATGTCGAAAACATGTTTCCACAAAATTAACATTTGCTGATTTTTGTCTTTTATTTGTTATTTATTTACCTTTTTCGAGAGAAAATCACTTTTTCTTGAGTAAAACTTAATTTTTACCCTAAAAAATGTGGTACTTAGGTAAAGTGTGTATTATGGATGTGAAAAAGAATACCTAGAAGGCATATAATGTATCCTAGTACTACTTTTTTTAACTTAATCAACAATTACAATTAAAAAATCTCGTTTTTGCGGGAAATTTTTTATTGGCTCAAAACATTAAAAAAACTAAGGGGGACTTAACGCCATTTCCATATGAATCAATAGTGATGAACTAACATGGTAATATAAACATTTAGACACTAGAATTGGATTTCCAAGATAAGGCCTAAGCATCGGTACACACTCCAACTTTGGAGGTATTTGAGTGAAAAAACTTAGAAATTATGACTCGCCTAAAATGAATTTCAGGAAAGAAATAATTAACAAGTGAAGAAAAACACTCTAGAGTATGTACTCATGATCAAGTCTTATGAGGACATGCCTTTTACAAAATCATCATGTTAATCTCATCTTATTACAATGCCCCACATAGGATGAAAATGCAAAAAAAGGTGGTCAATTTGACCGACTGGACTTATGAACTTTGCATTTTGAGAAATTGTTTGCTCAATCTTTGTGAGCTCAAGTGTAAGTCCATCTTAGTGAAACTTGGTGGATAACAACCCTCTACTGGGTGTTCAACATCAAAATCTGGTGATTCATTGAAACATGAGATATAAGATCTGACACTGATTTGTTTATGAGTGGAATATGTTTTTTATACTACTCATAATCAAGAGCAATAAGCAAGTTTTCCTTGTGAGAATCATCCCTTCTACCAATGCCAACAATGTCATCATCGATTTCCTCCTGGATAGAAAATTCATCCTGGTTTGTGTCAAGCATTCCTTAGGGTTATTGGTGACCTCCCCAATCTCTAAGCATAAAATTATTTCAGGGGCAGATTCATTTTCACAATCTGAGAGATCAATGTGAAAATCCTTGGAGTCTTCCAAGAGACCAACACCCTTATGGTCATGTTTTTCAGTAGTGGTATTACAACAAAAAACATCATTCTAGAGATCATTTCTTCATAGGGAATAGTAAATTTAGAGGGCATAGTAAGAGTATCTTCTTCAAGCTCATAATTATATTCCTCAAGCCCTTCTTCCAAATCTGGGCCCCTTCCTTCAATGTTGACCTTATCTGTGATGCTTCCCTCTTCACATGTTGGGCATAGGCATGAATTGGTAGATAAATCTTCATTGTTTTGAAAATTGTCATAGCCATTCTTCAAAAGATCAAAGAGACCTCCCTATATTGACGTTTCGTTTTCAAATGATTTTATGAGGACTTTTTCTATGACCTTCTCATAGGCCGATCCCTGAGGAAGATCATGGGGTCATTATTGTTGTAGGTTTGCAACTTTTTCTTCAACACGTGTGTCATCATCATCTTTTTCTTACTGGAAAGAACAATCATATCCCAGTTTCTCATCCAAATTGAATGACATGGCAACCATTTCTTCATCAAAACGTAAATTGTGGGGTGGCTTCAAGTTTATCTTCACTTCACAACCATGACCCCTATGATAGCCATGAATTTCACCCTCATTTTCATATGGTAAAGGGAAACAATATAAGACATCACATACTTGGTTTTGGAAAAATTTAAGGTCTTCCATATCCATGTTTTCCTTTGTGTGGCCAATCGTGCCAACCTCCTCAAATCATGGGTGTAAGATTTCCTTTGAAGTACATTCATCACCACAATCAACATGAAAATCCTTGGAATCTTCCAGAATACTAGCATCATCATTTCTGCAGTTGTCTTGACAATTTGCAGTATCAATGCAAAGACCCCCAAAACCTTCATCACTTGAGGAAGCATTACAACCAACAAAGTCTCCATTCAAATCATCATCCATATTTGTGTTGGTAGTGATATAGTTTGTTATGAGGTTGGAAACAAACTGATTTTCCTCTAGGAAGGCTTTAAAATTTCCCCATCCTTCTTTTTCTATGTCAAGCTCCAGCATTTTCGAAGATTTTTCTTTGCCACCATATTTCCTCATCATGATAGCACATAATGAATTTACCCCATTATATGACCTAGAAATTTCTAGGCCCAACAAAACATTGGGGTTCTCTTGATAATTCTACATAATAGTATTGAATTCCTCTCTTCTTTGCATGCAAAGGCCAACTAGGAAATCTTCATTGTGGTAGTGTTCTACCAACTGTTCACAGAACTCATTGTCTTCTTCAATGCTTTCCTTGAGTGCTTGGTAACTTTCTTCATCATCACAATCATCCTCAACTACTTGATCCTTATTTGTACCTTCATCTCCTTCAATGGGGTTCAAGGAAAGTCCCTCTTTAAAAAGGGCTTTCTCAATATTCTGATGAGTATCTTCAAACCTTTAAAATCTTGGCCCCCAATGCTTAAGGAACTTCCAGACAAAAATGGCCATAGAGGGGATGATTTTTGGGCTACAAGAATGCCTGACCCAGTCCCTTTTTTTCGCTTCTAAAGATAATATAAATAGTCTTACCAACACATGATCATGTATCACATCCAACTTGGAAGTGTATTTGACAAATTTTACAACATGTGCAATCGTTGAAGATGGATCACCATCAAACTTCAGAAAATTCTCCCACCATATAAGTGGATTTTTATTTGGATACCAATAGAAAACCTTGGTATCTAAAGCTTTATATTCTTCATGAAAGTACCACATATCCATCCTTCACCATGTGCAAATTTCAACATGAGAGATCAACAATAAATGAAATTTTCATACCTTATCACAGTGGAGTTTCCAAGGTGAGTCATAGATTCCTTCACAATGATGCTTGTCCCACCTTACAAGCATAAAGTCTTCAAAATATGTAAGAACAAGGTCTTCATTCTTCCAATGGAGTCACCAGGGAAAGAACTTCATATTTGAAAACTCCTCCAATGTTTTCTTTCGGGTAAATGGACTTTGTCCCCGACAATGGCGCCAAAATGTTATCACACAGACTTGCACTTATTGAGATAAAGTCTGAAATCTCAAGTGCAATCTTGTCTAACTGAGAGGGAAGGCTACTGTCACCTCAACAACCCTCTTTCACTTCAGGCCAAATCTCCTTCAGCTCAAGGGGGTTTCCATGGACTAAGATTGCTAGGACTTAGGGCAAGGAAGCTCAATGTCGAGAGTGAAGTCCAAGAAAAATGAAGTAAGGGAAGGGGATAAACAATCTTAATATTTCCTTTGGGTTTCCAACAATATGAGCCAAGGATACACGATACCATGCAACTATTAACCATCTAACAAAGCATCCACCATAATATACCACAAACCAACATTTAAACTTTAAAAAGAACACTTAATCAAGTTGCTATGCATGAATAAACCCTATCTTCATCGATCATTCACCAAAGACAATAAAAACACCCACAAAATGATCTCATCAACTAGATTCTTTAATCCTCCATCAAAACACCAATCCAAGACCAACATGTTCAAATTTTTTTTTCACAAATTTCATACCTCCTAAGGGATTTGTCTGTCAAGTTGTGATGTGAAAATGAGAGAAGTTCCCCTCTATTTATAGGGGAAAGGATCAACTTCCGCTTACATTAACATATTATTTTTTAAGCTAAAATCCCCTACTCTAGCCTATGGAGGGGCAAAAAGGCGCTCTTAAAAAATTATTTAGTCTAAAAATATTCAAATGGATTCTTAAGACATGTACAAAATTAAGGGGCATAAGCCCTCAATAGTGCAACCATATCCAAAAATGAATGAAGAATGAGGGGATTTGGTGCATCGTCCAACCTCCAAAGGCCCTTCAACCGTTCCCCTTCCTCTGGAAAATCATCCAACATAGTCTTAGCATCTTCCAAAGTGGGAAAACAAGCTTCCAAAATGCATGCTCCAACCCCCACCTCATCAACAAAGTGGGGCTTAAAAAAGGTGAGTGTCCTTATGCAAGAAGAGTTCTAACTTTACATAGGTGAGCCCTCAGTTACATCAATCCTTTGACAATCATATAGGTCAGCTCCAGACTTAATTTCTCAGGTCATCTCAACTAAAATTTTGTTTCAGTGCTACACACATATATGTGTGTAATACTCCTATATTATAATTATGGCAGTGCTCCTCTCTATTTAAGCTTTGTAATTCATCCTACTGTAATAAAAATTGTTGGAAGTATACCTTTATAGGAATTGTCTGTTGATGTTTTGGTAGCTACGAGAGGTAATAACCTCCACGTGTAACCTAAGACTTAGAATAGAATATTCTAGAAGCAAGTGAACCATTAAACAGATGTGTGAAAACCCTAGAAGACAAGTCAACCTAGCAGAATAAATAATATTAGAATATTATCTTCCAAAAAGACAAGTCGTCTCCACAGGAAAAAGATCAACATAAAATATAATTACCAGAAAGTCAAGTTGGCCAAGATAGAAAATTCACTGGATAGATTAATATAAATAGAGGACGTTTTAGCTCATTTGTACACCCAGTTAGTGTGCAAGTATTGTGGAGAGTTGCAGTTACAGATGGAAGGAGGAATAAGGGTACATGGTCATATCTTGGTCTTGGTTTCTCTATTGGTGATTTTCTTGGTGATATTCTTGGTGACATTCTTGCTAAGCATGGCACAAGTTTGAGAGAGAGAGAGAGTAGTGCAACTACAACTGCTACAGTTGTGTATGGTACTTGTTCTGGGATATGGAGACTCTCTCTCTTGTGCGCTACCCTTGGAGAAGGAGCACTCTAATTGTCTTGAGTTTTTGTTGTAGTTAGAAACTAGGTTTTATCTGTTGGTTCTGGAGTAGGCTTGCCAAAATTGTTCTAAGTAAAGGTTAGTGTGCCCGAGGGTGGCATATGTGAATGTGTATGGTTGGGTGACAATGATATGAAATTTTCTATGGTTAAACAAGCATAACAAAATTTCAACATAGTATCAGAGCTGGTTTCCTTCGTAACAATTTAACTGCTAGAAGGAAGATCCTCAATTTCCCCCATTGTCAAACTCATTGAGCACTTACTGAAATCACTAAAAAGGTTGCCTAAGTAGGGCACATCTCTTCCCCAGATCAAATCTGCAAATTTCTAAAGTTGAGAAATTAAGGTTTCCTCATAAAAAAACCCTATGTCTGCAGTGCCAGTTGTAGTTGCAGTTCCAGTTCCTTCATGCCAATTTCTTTATGCTAGTTGCAGCACCAGTTACAGTGTCAGTTGCAATGCCAACACCAATTGTAGCGAAATTTTTTGTGAAGTGTTGATACTAATGTTTGGTTTTCCTAGTGCTCCTTACCCTAACACATCTCCAACTACCTTTAGATTACAAGTTGGAGCACCTTTGAAGGTTTAAGGTTTGTCATTGCTTGTCGCTATTGATGGATTGTTCCACTACTTGACGATGTTGCCGGAGGTATGTACTTATCTCTCTCTCTCTCTCTCTCTCTCTCTCTCTCTCTATATATATATATATNTGAGTGTGATTGTAGGAGAAAGTATCTCTTACAATCGTAGATCCAGAGGGATCTCAGACTCAACACATTCAGGAAAAACGCAATCCAGGTTTGATTGTTTTCATATGCCTCTAGTTGTTATGGAATTATTGTAATCTTATGAACATCTAGTTGTATTTTGATCTATTGAAGTTATAGTAACCTCTGTTCAAAGTTAAAGTTATAAGTTGACTCTAGTCAAAGTATTAGATTGATTAAGGTTGATATTTTAGAGTTTATTTGCATTATATTCTCTAACTTAGATTTCTTTCAAGAAAGCATATTGTCTTAAGTTCATGGGACATGTTGAAGAGAATACTTTTCATCTTGAGTGAAGGAGACGAAATCATATCAACAACACTCGTTCTTGAAGATAAGATTCTAGGTTCCAGGTTTGATTGATCTAATTAATAAGTTTCCAATTTGCACATATCAAGTTTGATAATTTCTACATTACTAGTTGTGACAACAATCCTTGAAAGGGTCTATTACTGCTAGATACAATGAATACTTGGTAGCATGTGAGTACTATTGATATACATGGTTATTGTACTTGGTCACAATATGAACTAACATCTCCTCTAGGAGATACTTCTTGTTTTTATTCCAGGCAGGTCACCTTGGTAATAATATGATGATTACCATGAGATTGTCTTTTTATTCTTGTTGACATAGATATGTTCTTATGAAAATGCTATTATACTTTTTTTTCTTGTTTTCTTGTTTTCTTGTTCCAGGCAAGTTACCATGGAGAAATGATTGATTACAACAATAAAAGAGTATTGTTCCTATTTCTTATTATTGTATTTTTATTTTGGTTCTTGTTCTAGGTAGGTTACAAGCAATAGCTCTAAGAAGGAGCTATTGTGATTATTTTTCTCGTTCTTGTTTTTATTATTATAAGAGTATTATTCTTGTCTATTGTTTTTCCCTTTGTTGTCCTTGTTCCGGGTAGGTCATAGGTGATAAATCTGAGGGAAGCTATAGTGACGATTACAGGAGACAACATATTAGATGGTCTCTAGTTTGATACATGGATCAAACTATCTAGATAAGAAGTTGTATACATGACCGTATACATCCTTGTATACACGACCGTATACATCCATGTACCAAAGAAGAAGAAGAAGAAGAATGGTACTTTTGTGAGATACATAGTATATCATATGGAGATTGATTGTAAGGAGAAGAAGGCTCCAAAGATGACCGAACAAATCCCTCTAGTGCAGTTGATCACTCTTCAGATCATCAGGAAGAGTTAGTAGAGCCAAAAGGGCCTACCCAGAATCGTTGTAGTAACCAAGAAGAGACCAGTGTGGTCCCATGAAACTTTGTAGGATGCAACATTGATGAGCCATATCATGAGGAGAAAATGGATCCGAAGATTATACAGACTCAAATGGAGTCAAGATTCAGAGGGATAATGGAGACTCAGAGACTTTCATATTCATATGGAAGAGAGAGACGTCTTCTAGAACTGACAGACATATGCCACGGGTTGAGAAGGCTAGATCAAAGCTCCAGAGGCTTCGAGTAGATATGGGATCTTATGGGAAGATTACCTTGCTTCAATATACTTTGCTACAATGACCAAGGAGGAAGCCAATCATAAGGACTGAGATATATATCTTTTCCTTCGTTCTGAGACCAGAAGGGAAGTCAGTGGTGACTTCCAAGTTGATCTACAAGATAAAGCATGTTGCAGATAAATAGCCTAGAGATGTACAAATCTTGATTTTTGTCCAGAGTATTCTCCCAGCAAGAGGGAGAAGAATATGATGAGAAACTTGCTCCAGTGTATTTCTATCGATGAACATGTAGCATACATGTTGACTAAGCCTCTGTTGAAAGTGAATTTTGAGTGCTTCAAAGACAAGCTTGGTGTGTCCCAGAAGGATTTTCCCTCGTGAGAGGTGTTACATGTTATTTTCATAATCCCTATGACCGTTAATGATGTAAACCTATCCTTTGTCTTTAGAATGATCAGTGGCCTAAATTCCTGAAAAAAAGAAGGAAGAAAAACTTTGCCTGAGAGAATAAATTGTATTTTCCTTTGTAAAAACCCTATAAAGGAAGATCGTTGTAGGTTGCACTATACGCAGGGTGCGGCGATGCCTGATTGTCGCACCCTACTCTAAAGCTAGACTATGATGTCGTTGCAGGTTGTACTATAGCTAGGGTGCGACGATTCTGTACGTGGGAAAAACGAGTGTCTTCTCGATGCTTCTAGAAGGAGAAGCTTCTATGGTGAGGGGGCCTATGAATGGATTGGATCTTACTCGCTTTCATGATTTAATGGGATCATCCTAACCTCCTCACCTTATCCTCTTTAGCTTATAAAAGGAGAGGAGCTCTCATGGAGAAAGTTAGCTTGGCTCGGTTAGATTGGAAATTTGGCTTGAAATTGTTAGCTTGTTAGAGTGGCTTTGAGATTTGCATTGTCAAGATAGATTGTGAGTAGCTATCAGATCTACAGTCTAAGACTCTATGGATTAGAAGTGTGTGGGAAGCAGGGAACTGTTGGAAGGAACCTGAGAACATCAAGGCATCTGGTTGTATCTTTCTTCCACATTCTTTAATACAGATATACTTTTTTTTCCTATATGAATGTTATTTGTTCATATTGTATGATTCCTTGATCACGTACATAGTTTCATATCAAATAGACTCTGTTATTCTTGTCTTCGTTGGCATGTGTTACTTTACAGATGTTTCTCCATAAGCCTCGTGATGGAGCTTGGATTGCATTGGCGAAGTCAGATCTTCGATATTTAAAAGATATGTTCTAGATCCATCTCTCATTTGATAATTGAAATCTAAGGAAAGATTAGTGTATTGTCTTGTTTTGTTCTAGTTTCGTAGTGAAGCTAGGGGGATTGATTTGTGTCCGCACTTAACAATTAGCTCGATAAAAAAATTGGCGACTCCACTGGGGAATAGATTGTTTTCCTAGTTTTTCTTACTTTCTTTCTTTCATTGCTCGGGTTCTGTTTTCTGAGTCACAGAGAGATCCAACTTGACTCTCTGACTATTAAACTTCACTGGAAAAAGCTTCTTACTTTTCTTTTTTTTTCATTTTTCCTTTGATCGTCGCACCCTGCTTTAAGGGACAGTGTGGTGATATAGGATCGACACACCCTACCTTTTTGACACAGTGTGGCGTCACCACACTGTATTTGTTCTCTGGCCCTCGACGATCAAGGATCATCGCATTGTGTTAGTCTAACAGTCTGCAACAATTGTGAAAAAATTTAGTTTTTGATGGTTTTCCCTGCCTAGATCTGTGATTGGGGTTATTTGTTGGGTCTAATTACAATCTGCTTGAAAAATTAGAATCTGCTTTTAGCCATTCTTTGCTTGGTTTTTGCTTTGTTTTCTTTTGAAAGATTTGGTCTCTTGATTTGAGTGTCTTTCAGTTACAAAGTTTTGTTTTTCTTTATAATTGTTTAGTGAAAAGAACACTTCTTTTTTCTGAATAACTTGTGTTAAAAGAGAAAATTTGTTTGGGTTGTGTTTGTTTTGAAGTGATTTGCTATTGCTTTTAGCTATCTTTGAAAACAAAAAATTTAATTTCTTTCTTTGCATTAGATTGGGGGCATCCTTGTTGGGTATGTGTTATACTCTTTGCATGTGTGTGTGTGGGCGCGTCAGATATGACAATTGCGTCCGATGATCCCTTGTACTAGTTTTTAGCGGATTTTGCTATTTTTAGCAGTTTTGTAAATTAATCCCGGATTAAGGGATTAGGGTTTTGGTATCAACAGAATACCTAAAAACATTATATATATTGTATGGTGAATGGTGAAATTTGACATAATGAATATAAGAAAGGTTTTCCCGGTTGAGGGTTTTCGGTATAAAATCTCTGTGTATTTTGTGTATGAGCCATTGATTAAATTTTGTTTTGCTTAAGAATCTATATGCATTGCTTTACTTCACAGGTTTAAAACTTACAATCCTTGCATTTGAAGTAGCAAAATTGCATGGTTTTTGACATTTTTGGTCTTGAAATCTTAAAACAAATTCCCCCTCATGGCCAGGGGGGCAAAGAATCGTGTATTGGTGTACACTCTCTTTGGCTCATTTATTGAAGATCTTGATATTGATGAGTTTAAAAAACAATTGGGACATTGTGCACATCAGAATGATAAACGTTTTCTCCTTCTCATAGTATAGCTTTCATCGAAGTGAAATATTCACATTCTCATTTATTTGCATTGTTTCGAGTCGGTCAAAACATCATTTAGTCCACGCCATTTCCCTCTTGAGTAACAACATCCTTAAAATAAAGTGCTTATAAAAATTGATTAGACATTTTTATATTTTTTGGTAGCAAACCTACATTAAATTAGTTGTAAGGATTTGGAATAGGTGTGAAAGATAACTTTCCAAATCTGTAGACAAACATAGAATCTTGAGTTAGGGAGCGGTGAAATCCACTTGCTAAATTTTGTCCTAGGAAGCCCTTCTCACACAAGGGTCAATCACAAGGTTGCATTAGGAATGACAGAGTTACTCACCCTACTTTGTTGGTCTTGGTGTAGAGATTGTGCGTATTATGGGGGTCGCTTGAAGGTATACCCAGAATGATGAGTGGAAGCCTTTCGAGTTGATTTCGGGGTAGATACCCTGCCTTTGCGCGTGATCGGACTGTCGACTATTTCCCCAGGCATCATTGTCATAATTGGTAACCTTAGTGGCCTATCTCTTTAGGGTCTTTACACGAGGTGACTGTGGAGGGGCAAGTCTTCACGGTACATGGAATCGACGTTGCACAAACTCACTCGGGATCCTTGGAGGCTATACCCACGATTATGTGTGGGAGCTTTCACCAAGGTGTAAGTCCGTTAAGCAGGTCATCAACGTAACTTCTCCACCTTCTTTATCTCATCCATTTCTTACTTTGATCCCACGACATTGAATTTCATCACCAACTAGTGCATTCATTGTGAGAAAGTTTTGTTTGCTTGTTTGCTTACTATATTTTTAGCGTGTGTTGTTTGTTTTCCCTAGCAGACTCTAGGTTGGATCTGTGTTTAATGGTGTCAGTTCCCAGAACGACCAATGAAGGAACCCATTTTCCAGGGGAACGTTTTTCTTTTCCTTCTTACGAAAACATTGGTCCTCCTCACATCGCTACTTTGAGCCTTCCAGGTCTCACAATTGGATTATCGGTATGGTTGTTTTCCACTTAGGTAATCCTGAATGCAGCTAGTGCTTCAGTTGTAAGCACTTCCCCCCAAGAACATCGACCTCATGATGATCCTTCACCTTCTTCACCAGTAAGATCTTCTTCACCTTCTCCACTTGCAAGGTCTTCTTCCATTTCATCTTCTTCGCTGAGTGAAATCTCTGAATCTAGTAACCCGGTGGCTAAGAAGAAGAAGAAAAGGAAGAAGAAGAAGAAGAAAAATAAACAAGGGTCCAAACTTCCAACCACTGCTGGACATGTTGGAAAACAAGAAGTTATTGTTAGTCATGTTGGGAATGTTGATGATGTCAAGATCACCCAAACAACTCGTAAGCCCAAGTACCCTTGCAGGCTTTGTAAGGGTATCCATCTTCTTAAGGATTTCCCTAGTCTATCCAAGGTTATAGAAGCATGATCTACACACCCTCGCCAACCCATGTCGTCAGCCTATGAACAACATGTTGATGACCTCCCGTCAACTAGTCAGGATACCGTTGGGAAGAAGAAAAGTATAGTCAAGTTTCCATGTATGTTATGTGGAGGGAGTCATCTAACTCACCTTTTCCATCGTATGGATGAAGCCTCGAAATTACTGGAAGACCTAATGGTTTCCCAACCTCAACTTCCATCTTCTTATCGCAAGCTTACTCTCAACCCACTTGTAGTTGATGGAATGATCAATCTGGTCCCTTTATCAGTCAGTCTGGTTGATCATGTAGTCAATCTGGTCAAGTCCTTAGTTGAACCAATTGACAAAGTGGTCGCTCTGATTCCATCCTTGGTTGACCCCACTTTCCCATTAGAGAGTGCAACCCAAGAGGTCAATCTGTTTCCACTTTTCGACCCCATTATCCCCTTGGAGAATGAAACCCAAGTGGTCGATCTGATCTCGTCATCGATCGATCATACTCTCTCGCTAGAGAGTAAACCTAATGTTGCTCATGCTTTTCTCATTGGTACAAAATCTACCATGCTGGGGGGAATTCCTCCTCCCATGGAACCCCCTCCAAGTAATGAGGACATCCTTTTTTATTGGGGTGCGTTAACTGGACCTTGTCTTCCCTCTCACATTCCTTTCAAGATTACAATACAGGTTTGTGGTTGGGACGTTCCCCAAACGTTGATAGACAAAGGTTCATCTGTTAGTATTTTGTCCTCTTTTGATTGGCAAGCTTTGGGTTACCCTCAACTTGTGTCGGTTACACAGACTCTGTTTTCTTTTAACAGAAGAACCAGTCACCCTTTAGGGATCCTTCTTCAGTTTCATGTAACTTTGGGAGGAAAAACTGTTGTTATTGATGTTATGATAGTCCAAGACCCCTTGGATTTCAATTTACTCCTTTGGCGAGATTATGTCTATGCCATGAAAGCTATTGTGTCCACTCTTTTTCATGTGATATCTTTCCCTCACGATGGAATAATTGTGACTATTGATCAACTTTCATTCGTTGGTCTTGAACCAATGACCTCCCTAAATGGTTATTATACGCAGACGGTATTGCCCCTGCCACAGGTCAATTATGTGGCGTTGTCTCCCATGCCTTCGGCTGTCGATGGAGATGAGTCTCTCATCGTAAGCTCAATATCTTATGACTTGGATCCGGTAGTTAACATGGTGATCTCTTCGGTAGGGCTATTGGAGCCTGGCCTCCTTACCCCTATCGCAGCCCTTGACATGTGTTCCTTCCAGAGTGTGTTTCTTCCATCGAGAGAAGATCTCTTGGAAGCCATGACCGAGTTTTGTCCCTTGATGTGGTGTCCCTCATGAGCATTGTCCTCTTGGAATCCGTGATTAAGAACCAACCTTGAGCATGTTTTTCTGATTTCAAGCTCATTAAAAAATGAAACCAACCTTGAGCATGGTTTTCTGATTTCAAGCTCATTAAAAAATGAAACCAACCTTGAGCATGGTTTTTTGATTTCAAGCTCATTAAAAAATGAAACTAGCTATGAGGATAGTTTTCGTGTCTCTGTATCAACCTCGTTAAAAAATGAAATAGAGCTTACGAGCATAGTCCATGTTTCCGTGTCAAGCTCGTTAAATAATGAAACAAAGGTCTAGGGATTGAACCTAGAGTCACGAGCATAGTCTTCTATTGTTTCAAGCATGTTAAAAAATCAAACAACTTCCCCCTCTCCGTTTGAGTCAAGTACTTCGTTAAGTATAGTATTTGAAGCTTATTTTCATCCTCCTATGTTGTTGGACGAGCAGAAGCTTGGGGGCCAATGTTTACAACCTCTGGCCTTCATGCTGAAGTTAATTCGCTAGCTTCTTAAGCTGGGGGCTAAGTACCAACCATCCCTATGTTATGCATTGGGAACCTCAAGCATACTTTCCTCTGGTTTGAGCTTGTGTAAAAATGAAACTAGGTCCAAGCATAGTTTTGTATTGTTTTAAGCTTGTGTAAAAATAAAATCTATCCCAAGCATAGTTTTGTTTTGTTTTAATCTTGCGTAAAAATGAAAACAATCTCGAGCTTAGTCTTTGTTCTCTCTCGTGCTCGTAAATCAATGATAATGTAACCAAGTAAAATTTTATCACGTTTTCGGACTCGTAAAGGTTATATGAAAAATGAACCCCCTGGAGTCTCCTTTAAGCTCTTTTCAGACTCTTTAAACATGAAAGAATTTCTGAGCGATCTTGTTCTTTTCACGCTCGTAAAAGTATTTGAAGAAAACCTCTGATGAGTGGTAGTTTATCTCTTTTTCGGTCTCGTCAGACTAATTTACGAAAAATGACATTTTGGAGTTTTCTTTAAGTGTTTTTCAGACTCTCTAAACATGAAAAACCCTTGAGTTTTCTTTCCTTGGACTCGTAAAACAAACATCGAAAGGCCCATATGGGACCGAACCAATCCTTCCTAGGTTTCGTTAAACATACTCCGAGGGACTCATCCAAAGGATGAGCTTACAGTTCAAGCATATTTTATCCTCCTCAAGCTTGTGTAAAAATAAAGAGGTACTCGCCAGAAATGGTTGGGGGGAAATTGGGAAAGAAATGTATCTAAACCTGTATTCTATGGAAGAGTTACCTTTGAACATGACACCCTTTCACTCGCTTTGTGTGTAGGTTGGAAAATCCGCTTGTCTCATGATCATACTCCTTTACAATATTAAAAATTGGTCTGTGATCCTTGTTGTTGAGTCAATGTTTCCAAGACAATTGTCTTGTCGTCAATATGTTCAAAGGGAAATTCAACCTGGAATGCCTTCTATTGCATCGACCATTTATGCAGTCCTTAATCCTTCTATTGTGTCGTCCATCCCTGATTCAGTCCTAAATCACTTGTTACTCTAATCTACTTCAAATCCCATTACCTGTTTTATGTCATTTATGGGGGAATACATTAAGGCCCTCATGTGGTGAGTCTTTTCCTGTCGATTTCAACTCATTATCTAGGAATTAGAGTTAGAAACTAATTGGTACCTTGGAACTTGCATGCCTCAATGGCAGGTTTCCTCACTTTCAACAGTGGGTTTTCATTATTGACCCCTGATTGGGAGATTCCACCGAGTGTTGGACTTCAGCTCATTAATTCACATTCGTTGGATTGTACTAGAGTACCTTGGGAGTCATTGACATTAATGGCGATTTACCTCGCACTTGTTAACGGTATTCATTAATGACCAGTAATCAAGTGGTTTCTACCATGTTCGACTTCAACACATGTATTCGCATGGTTAGATTCATACTATAGAGTGGTGGAGATGAAGACCCTAAATTTTTTCTGACAGATTCAGGTTGCGTTGGAGTATATTTAGTTTGTATTGTTGCATAGATCCACATTGTATGTCTCGTGGCTATGTTCAAATTTGAGTCTTTAACACATAGATCCAGAGTGTATTTTTGGTGGCTATGTTCATATTTGAGTCATAATGGCATGGATCCACAGTGTATGTTTAGTGGCCATGACCTGTCTTACTTGACATGGATCTTCGCATGTCGTCATTTATGCTTTGATTCATTTGTATTCTGAGTATGGGAATGCCCACCTTAGTGATGAATATATTATTGTATTGTATTTTCTTGTTTGTTGGCAGGTTTCTGACCAACTGTTCCTTGTTCCCTACACACACTCGACAAAGTATTTCAGCTATCACTCTGTTCTAAATTCATACTTTGGGGGGCTCTCTGTTACACATTATTTTCATCATCCCTATGACCATTAATGATGTAAACCTATCCTTTGTCTTTAGAAGGATCAATGGCCTGAATTCTTGAAAAAATAAGGAAGAAGAACTTTGCGTGAGAGAAGAAATTGTATTTTCCTTTGTAAAAACCCTATTAAGGAAGATCGTCGCAGGACGTACTATACGCAGGGTGCGGCGATACCTGATCATTGCACCCTGCTCTAAATCTAGACTATGACGTCGTCGTATGCTGCACTATAGCTAGGGTGTGAAGATTCCTGTACGTGGGAAAAACAAGTATCTTCTCAATGCTTCTAGAAGGAGAAGCTTCTATGGTGAGGTGACCTCTGAACAGTTTGGATCTTACTCACTTTCATGATTTAGTGGGATCATCCTAACCTCATCACCCTATCCTCTTCAGCTTATAAAAGGAGAGGAGCTCTCATGGAGAAAGTTAGCTTGGCTTGGTTAGATTGGAAATTTAGCTTGAAATTGTTATCTTGGTTAGAGTGGCTTTGAGCTTTGCTTTATCAAGATAGATTGTGAGTAGCTATCAGATCTACAGTCTCAGAATCCATGGATTAGAAGTGTGTGGGAAGCAAGGAACTGTTGGAAGGAACCTGAAAACATCAAGGCATTTGGTTGTATCTTTCTTCCACATTCTTTAATACATATATACTTTTCTTTCCTATATGAATGTTATTTGTTCATATTGTATGATTCCTTGATCACGTACATAGTTTCATATCAAATAGACTATGTTATTCTTGTCTCTGTTGGCTTGTGTTCCCTTATAGATATTTCTCTATAAGCCTCGTGATGGAGTTTGGATTGCATTGGCGAAGTCAGATCTTCGATATTTAAAAGGTATGTTCTAGATCCATCTCTCATTTGATAATTGAAATCTAAGGAAAGATTAGTGTATTGTCTTGTTTTGTTCTAGTTTCTTAGTGAAGCTAGGGGGATTGATTTGTGTCCACACTTAAAAATTAGCTTGATAACAAGAGGGATTGATGTGTTCCCTAGTAGCGAGAAGTTATGTGCTCCCTAGTAGAGGGAAGTAATGAGATCCCCAGTAGTGGGAGCTACTCCAACGTAGGTTGGTACCCCAATGCAAGCTAGTATGCTACCCAAACACAGGTTGGTACTCCAACGTAGGCTGCTATGCTACCCCAACATAGGTTGGTACTCCATCACAGGCTGGTATGCTATTCCAATGCAAGTTGGTACTCCAACGCAGACTGGTATGCTACCCCAATGCAGGTTGGTACTCCAACGCAAGATGGTATGCTACCCTAGTGTAGGTTGGTACTCCAACGCAGGATGGTATGCTACCCTAGCGCAGGTTGGTACTCCAACGCAGGATGGTATGATTCCCTAGCACATGTTGGTACTCCAACGCAATCTGGTATGCTACTCCAATGAAATTGCATAACTTATTATGATGTATGGATTCGTGAAATTCAACAAGACAACAGACAAGGTGTGCAGAAGAAAAAAAGTAGTGATGATGATCGTGCCATCAGGAATAACTTCCTCGTTAAGAGGGAGTGTTAAATTTTTGAGTCAGATTCTATGTGAGTTGACGAGTTACTAGTTTTGTATGAAATAGATGTCGACCTGTAGTGTTGGTAATGATTCCCAGTTAGAGTGTCGATCAATAGCATCAGAGGTTACCAGCTGGAGGGCCAACCAATAGTGTTGGAGGTGTTTTCCAGCTAGATGGCTAATGTGTAGCTATTTTGGTGATACTTGTTACATGCTCTATTTGATCATATGATATTATGTGTGGCTATGGTGATGCTACCTGTAGACTGGTCTGCAAGACCATGTGAGTCTTTCCCATTCCATGTGAGATGGATGGATGTGTTTGACACCACTACATGAATAACATCTTAGTTAATACCTCCCTAGCTAAGAGGGAGTGTTGATGTTTTGGTAGATGCGGGAGGTATTAACTTCCACGTGTAACCTATGACTTAGAATATAATATTATGGAAGCAAGTGAACCATTAAACAGATGTGTGAAAACCATAGAAGACAAGTCGACCTAGAAGAATAAATAATATTAGAATATTATCTTCCAGAAAGACAAGTCGGCTCCACAGGAAAAATATAAACAAAAATATAATTACAAGAAAATTAGGTCGGCCTAGCCAGAAAAGTCATTGGATAGATTAATATAAATAGAGGATGTTTTAGCTCATTTGTACACCATGTTAGTGTGCAAGTCTTGTGGAGATTTCCAGTTGCAATTGCAAGGAGGAATAAGGGCGCATTTCCATATCTTGGTCTTGGTCTCTTTCTTGGTGATTTTCTTGGTGATATTCTTGGTGATATTCTTTCTACGTATGGCGCAAGTTTGAGAGAGAGAGTAGTGTACCTATAGATTCTACAGTTGTGTATGGTACTTTTTCTATGGATATGGAGACTCTCTCTCTCTCTTGTGCACTGCCCTTGGAGAAGGAGTGCCTTAATTGTCTTGAGTTGTTGCTACAGTTAGAAACTAGAGTTTATTTGTTGGTTTTGAAGTAGGCTTGCCAAAATTATTCTAAGTAAAGGTTAGTGTGCTTGGGGGTCGCATATGTGAATTCCTATGGTTGGGTGACAATGATGTGTCATTGTCTATGGTTAAATGAGCATACCAAAATTTCAACATTCTTTGTTGTATATGAGATGCTTCCATAAATTCTATCCAATATTTTGTTGCTCCTTCTGATACCAAAATTGCCCTCTCGCTGAAATAGATACTCTAAGAATAAGTGTGAAAAAATTCACCCTTCTGCTAAGTCGGGAAACATACAGAGCCCTGAGCTTACCATTTCCTCAAACACGTTTTCTAATCATTGACATATAATCTACAGTAAATGCATAATCTGCAAATGAAGACAACTCTGCAACAGAGGAGAGGCATGTTCCATGTTGCCACCTTTATACACACCTCGAGTAACGTGGAATAAATCTTCAATCCACTCGGTGTGTCCTTGGGGGAAAGTCTTGAGTCAAGGTGTTGTCACCTGATCCTCAACTCCTCCGTCTAGGCCAACTCCTAGTGAAGCCAAGTGGGGTAGTCCCTAAAGAAAATAATCTACGGCTTGAACTAATCTAAGTACAATAAATGAATCTAGGAGTTTATTACAAACAAGAACAAGATATAAATAATTCTGCACAAGAAGCATATATGACACATCAAAATAAATTGCTTATGCTAGAAAAGTAAAGCATTCAAGATACTTGCATGTAAATAATGTAACTTGAGAAAGAGATACAAGTTCTTGAAATATATGATAAGAAAATACTGAAATTTAGACCAGTGCCAAAAGTAAAGGTTGTTGCAAGATACATATGTTGCTGAAATGGAGATTGTAATGTAAGTGCTCTTGTAAACTTTTATTAAGGTTGATAAAAATTATTATGAAAATGTAAATTACTTTATTGTATGTTTGAAATTGTAATGCAAGAAAGAAAAAATATTCTATATGTGGCCTCTAAGAGGCTATTCCTTAGAATGGAGGCTGAGCTTATCGAATATCCAACAATGAGAGTATCCCTTTGATTTTGCACACAAGCTCAAGAGAATGTGGGAGATCCAACATGGAGAACCTAGATCTCAAAGTTCCCGCTAGATTTCTTACACAAACCCTCTTGCATTTTCAAACAAGCAATGCCCACTTAAATATTTCCCTAATTAAAACTATTCTAGACTGACTGACCCATGTTCTGATGAGTTCCCTAGATCGAGTTAGGCTCGCAAGGGTTCGGAGCATACACCAGGGCGTTGAGGGGAAAGGTTTATTTGCCAAATTGAAATTCAAAAATCGAAATTGCAGAAATTAAATTCTTTCTAATTACTAATTCCACACTAACCAACCCATGTTTGGCGTGAGCCTACTTGGGGGAGGTGAGGGGACTAGTTTATTTGCAAGAAAATAAAATTGCAAAAAATGAAATATAATCTAGCAATTAAAAGATTACTTCCCAAAATGAAATCTAAACTAAGTGTTGTAGTGCTTTGTGATAACTTTTAAAGTCACTTTTAGCTTATCTTAAGATGTGAAAAGCAAACTTAACCCAAAAGTTGCAAAAATGACATAATCACAAAAGACATCGTTCCCCCGAGGAGGGATGAAGAGTGGGAGCTTGTAGCCCCACTGATTTTATAAATGGATTTACAAAAGTATTTTTGGAGTGACTTGTGATCATTCATTTGGGGGATCACAAGTCTTTGCAATGTTTAAAATGAGTTCTTTGTGAAATTGATGCTATTGGGGGTCCCATATAGTGCAAATCCGCCAAAATTTGGCAAAGTCTCCCCTTGCCTTTTCGAAACCTACAAAAAACAACAAGGTAAATGGGGCAAAAGATGCCCAAAAATGTATTGGAGGACCTTGCAAAATATGTTAGAAATGTACAAAATTATTCCAAGTAAAAAGCTAAAAAAATATGCTAACAATAGATCAAGAAAGAAAGCTAAAACACAGGCTTTATTAATGACTTTGTTTGCTATTTTTGGACAGCAAGCAAAAAGGCACTAAGATTTCCAAATTTACAATGAAATCTTAAGAAAATAACTATCTTTTATCATCTAAAAATTTAGAAAGAAAAACATGCTAAAATGAGACTTTTCTTATGCTAGATCTAAGCATTAGATGAAACTTGAAAGTGCAAAATTGAAAAATTTTCCTATGTGGCATCCTTTCCATACTTTGCATTTTTAGCCAAAACTAGCTATCTCCCAAATTAGCATTTCTAGAAAAGTTCCACTAAAGAAAATTTATTTGGATTGGTGAGTAAATGAAATTTTGAGTAAATAAAATTTTCCATATTTTCCATCTAAAGTCCCTTTTCCTCCTCTGAACATCCCAAAAAGTTTCCCAGAATATGTATTTTTCCCTATTTTGGCATAATCACAGTAACCTCCTTGGAACATGGCCAATCCCTTCACTGAGAATTTTCATGTCTTATTTTCTGGCATAGTGTAAAAATCTCATCACTGGCAGTGCCCCTACCATTGAGCACGACCTTTCTCTTCAAAAACCTCTAATTTCCAGTTTCTAGGAAACTAGTTCAAAATTGGCCAGTGACCCTCTTAGGCACTTCTATAGCCCCTAAAAATTGGGGGAAACCCAGAAAATTTCATGTAATTATGAGTTATTTTTCTCTTAATATTACCCAAATATGATTTTGGCTCTAGACTTGGTTTTTTTTGTTTTTAACCATAAGACAATTTTTCCTATGTGGCATCCTTGCTAACGTGATTCTTG
Organism: Picea engelmannii; assembly: GCA_009831015.1. Classification (NCBI taxonomy): domain Eukaryota; kingdom Viridiplantae; phylum Streptophyta; class Pinopsida; order Pinales; family Pinaceae; genus Picea; species Picea engelmannii. The sequence goes on from ML785399.1 coordinate 255,415, forward strand.
ATGTGGAATTTTGGGTCCATATGGCACCATAAGATGATTCCATGTGAAACTCTAGGTCACCTCGACCATGCCCCATCATCCTCCAACTCCTTCTCTCTTTCTCTCTCTTCTCTCTTTTCTCTTCCTCTTTCTCCTTCTTTGTCATCATTTTTCTATTTTCTCTTCCTTTATCTTTCATCTTTATTTCTTTTTTGTTTTCTTTCTTTTATTTATGTTTCCCCACCTACACCTGGTTTTCCACTTTGCACCCCAATATTTTCCCCAGTGATTGGTGAGTCCCATCTACACCTTTACCCTCGGCACACAACTTACTCATCTGCTAAGTTGAACAACAGATGATGAAGGGAGATTGATGATGGAGAATGATTTCAAAGATTTTAGGTGGAGGGAGGTTAATGATTCCAAAGCCTCCCAAACCACCAAACATCCCTCCACCTATGTGTCTCTCCCTCATCCATTTCATATCTTTTCAAAAAAAATTGAAACGACTTTAAAAACCTCCAATACCACTTTTGGTTTTGAAGGTCGCCCCCTCATCCATTGTGGCACCTATGACACTTGTTGGTTCCACCATCGTGTAATGAAAACCCCCAACCTTTCCACCATGGCAGTTCATATCACCACTACCACCACACCCAACATGTGCCCTCCACATCACTAGGTGCAAGAAAATTTTCGATTTTTTTTTTGAATTCAACATTTTCCAATCTTTCTTGATTTCCAAAAAAAATATTTCAAGCCACCATGAAAATTTGGTTTAAGCCTCCCCCAGCCAAATTCAACCCTATGCTCATCCCATTTCCACCATACCCAACCTTTCAACAATCTTGGGCAAGAATTCAACTTGAATTTTCCCTTAAATTTTGGGTTTTCGTTGATTTTCCAAATTTTCTCCATAATCATCTCTGTAAATTTATCAATTCAATTAAATATGACTTCATGAGCCAATTTTTTCCTTGAATTCACCAACTAACCCCCTTTATTCATCCCATTGGTGATTTGGAGCATGAATTCCACCATAATTCACTCAGAAATTGGGGGTCTTTAACCAATTTTTTCATGACTACTCAACAATTCATAAATTCATCCAATTTAAGGCATGAATTTACTCAATCAAATGTTAAAATTAGGTATTTTAATCCCTGAGATCAATTTCCCCAAATTTTCCAAGGAATTTTCACCAATTCACTTGGAAAATTTCAACAAATAATTTGTAGACAACCTCTGAAATTTTTATCTGCAATTCCATCTTCTGCATGCCAACTCTAGCCCATGTAGGCTCGGTGTTGAACTTGGATTCTATGATCCAAATTTTAATCGTACCCCAAACTCACTTTTGGGCATATATCACTAAAATCCAAACTTTGTCACATACAAAATTTTAAAATTTTATTCTTCCTCATTCATTAAAACGTTGATACCATTTATTAATTATTCCCAATGGTGCTCTGATTCCCATACGTAATATTATTCCCTACACATGAACACTCATGCATCCCTAATAACGTATCATTTCCATGATTAATTCATGCATATCACATAATAACACTTAGAAATATAACGTGCAAAACAATAGCATAATTAAGAACATCAAATACATAATGCTCAACATAAAAAGCACAAAATATAATTAACACTTATCTTTTTATTAAATCACTAACCAACTATAGAACTCAGACATTCCTCCCAACCATAGACACTATTTTTTTATAACTCTCAACAGTAGGTCACCCCCAAGTTGGGACTATGACTCCACCAGGGAAAAGGATACCTAACCCAACTAAGGTCTAATAGTTAGTACAACAAGAGCTAGGTCAACATACCAACTCCAATAACAGTTCCAACCTATAGCCTCTCATTTCCCACATCCTACACAACCCAAGGAAATGTATCCCCTTCTCTGCACTGCATTCCCTCGGACTATCCCAATTCCCTTCCAAATCTCCAACACAAGTTGATTGGGAAGTCTCAGAGCTCTATGGATCTAATAAATCAAGCTACTATAATGGATTCTCTGAGCACCCTCTAAGGCTCCATCCTTCCCCAAGGAAACCCAAGGAGAATTGTACACCCAAATTCACCTAGCATTCACAAGTTCACAATGTCATAGGGTTATAATGGCTCCTGAGTGCACACCCAACCAATAATGATAATAACTATGGAATGAATTAAAATGGATCCTTTTTCCACTAAAACTAAATGTTACATATGTATTTTCTCATTTTGACAAGTGGCACTCAAAGAACTACTCACCCACCGCTTGGGAACTTGTTCTCCCACTTGATAAATTAGGATAAAATGATAACTTAAGACTTCAGAATTTGGGATATATTGTTATATTCTTGGGATTAAGACCCCTTGACATAACCCCTTTCCTTAAGTCCTTAGCCCCATTTCCCACTCCTGGAGTCCTAGCCCCCCATACTCTCATGTTTGACTTGGTCTGCAAAAGTGATGTATTTTATTGATATAACCGAGTGTGATTACAATTTATAATGTGAGGCTTACCAAACTTTTAGCATGCAGGCTCTTCAGCTTAATATCGCATACGCACTCTATCCCAAACATATATACTCAGGCACTCTAGTCCAACAACCATACTCGATAAGCAACCTATAAAACATATGTACATATACAAATTTACAACCTGGGGATCAACCTGGGGGTATTACATGGTAGATGTGTGGGATGGAATGGAAAGTGAGTGAGGATATAAGCTAGCATAGCTCGATCACGCTGCACTAGAGCTCTCAATGACTAGACACTTAAACGATTATTGTAGTGAGTAGGGTAGGATCTCCATCAATTCAAATGATTATGGTTGGAATGGGCCTTTAAAATAGGTTTTTTACTTAATTAGATAGTGGAATGAAGATGGGTATCCATATTTGGCATTGAGAATCCATGGTTAGCGATGTGAAATCTAGTTTTTCTCTAGGAATTGGTATTTTTCTTTGTGACCTCTTGTTGTTGAATTGTTCACTTGTAATGGTAAGCAACTTCAAATGTTGGTCGAAGTGGGAAACCATTGTTGCAATAGATGCTAAGTTTGGAGCTCATCAAGGTTAGCCCCACAAGTTCAAAGAGACAATGGGGAAGGAGGTAGGGCCATCACGAGATAGGTAGAAGGTTCCTTCTACAATGGTTTTAGTGATGCTTTACCAAAGGATATTTGCAGTGATAGTTAAAAAAGAAGAGGAAGAATTGGAGAATAAGGTCAATGTGAAGAGAGGTTATACATCTAGCACCACAATTTAAGAAGAAATTGCTCCATGAATCCCTAACAATGGTTACTCAATGAGTAGAGAGACCAACCACCATCAAATTTTGGATCTTTACTAACATATTAAATAATTATAATCCAATGTAATAGAAAACAATGGGAATTGAAACAATGAGATTTTAACATGCTAGACTAGTTAGGTACCAAGTAAGGAAATCTGATTAATGAAATGTAAGGTTGCATGGCTAGTAGTGATGATAATCACTAGGAGCTAAAAAAGGGGAAAAGGAAAGAGAAGCAAAGAAGGAAGGATGTGGGAAGGAAAATGGAGGAAGAGGAGGTGGATGCTCCTCTCACAACTACACCTAAGGGAAAAAATAAAGTCTAGAAGCAGGTGGTTACTCCACCAATACTAATTGATGTGAGCTCTCAATGATCTTCATTACTACCAAGTCTCTTTGGTTTGGATTTTTGCTTGATTGTAATTGTTATTTAAATCAAGGATCTCTATCTAAATCCAAGTATCGTATTTTAATTTTCAATTTACAATCCATAAAAAATTCCTTACTATGGAATGCGCAGAGCATAAGATAATTACTCATATATTTTGAGAATTATAATGTAGTCTTCTTCGAAGACTATCCCACTCTAGTGACAATTGTAATTTAGTCGTCTTCCCAAACTATCCTACACTTTGGCATGTATGTATTGTATCTTATATGTGTTTACATGTGTTGATCATGTTAGCCGCGACTCTCCCCCTCTTTCATTGGTTCCCTCAGTAACCCCTGACCAGGTGAACTGCTCTCAGTCTCTAATACCTGGCCCTAAGCATAACCTCCCTGACTTTACCCCCTCTATTGATATTATTTCATCTGTTTCTCCTCCTAACCAAATTGGTGTTGTTTCCCCCCTTAAAACATTTTCCCCTACTTCAAACCTCTCAGTTAACCCCTCCCCTTCCACTTTTTCTAGGACCCCTTTGACTCTTTCGATTTCTCCCTTATCCCCATTCCCCCTCCCTATTACCAATCTTTCTACCCCACTCCCTATTAATCGTTCTAATGTGACTATCAGGAAAAATTCTCGTCTTCGTCCCCCTAAAAAACCTCTTGGGTCTATAGAAGCTGGACTTTCAAAATTTGTTTACACATAATCCCCCTCTACCCTTCCTCTACCTCTAATTATCTCCCCTTCCTCTACCTCGGATTATCTCCCCTTCCTCAGACCACACCAATTCCACCTCCTCGGCCCTTAGAGAAAGCCAGTCATTTCATGGTGTTTCTTAATGATTATTTTCTCACTGAATCTACGTGGGTTTGGGGGTCCCACTAAACTCACTCCATCAAAATTTTGCTTCAGCAGGTCAAACCTGACATTGTATTCTTGCAAGAAGCACTGGTGGAGGGTGAAAAGGCAAAATCCCTCTTTTAACCATGCCTGCCACACTGGAATGCAGTTGCTCTAGAATCTCAAGGACATTCTGGAGGTCTCCTTTCTGGTTGGAACCCAACTTATGTTGAGTTTTTTGCTTTTGGTATAGTTGCAAGTATCTTCTTGGAAGGTTGTTTAAAGCATACAAAGGAATCAGTTAAACTTCTTAATTGTTATGCTCCCTACAAAGACAAAGTGTCTTTTTGGAAACAAATCTTAGATTTTGGTTTACTGTGCAAGGATAATCTTATTATTGGAGGCGACCTTAACTTTACATTATCAGCTAGAGAAGTGTGGGGGAACCTGGCTCGACTTGACCCTCTGGCTGATTACTTTTCAAATATCCTACACAGCTCAGGATTAGTGGACTTTCAACCATCTGTCCTGTCTCCAACATGGTGGAATGGTAGATCTGGTTCTTTAGGTATTTCTAAAAGATCGGATTGTTTCCTATTGGACTCAAAGCTCCTGGATAAACACTACAATTTTCATACTTGGGTTGTTAATTCAACTATCTCAGATCACAATCCGATCTTCTTGCAATTTGAAGTGTCTTCCCGCTCTTCTGCCCCCCGCTTCAAATTTAACAACACTTGGTTATCAGACTCAGACTTCATCACTTTAGTTCGATCCACCTAGGATGAGATAAAGAGTTGGACAGATAGATCTTTGATCCTTCTTCTATGCGACAAGATCAAACATTTGAAGATCTCTGTTATTAAATGGCATATCAATAAGAAGAAACAACTAAATGCAGACATTATTTCCATTGATCAACAACTATCTGAAATCTTCAAGAGGTGCCCTTCACAAATTTTCGAGCAAGAAGATTTAGACTTATTAAAGTCACTCAAACAAAGGAAGAATGATATACTCTCTATTGAAGAATCTTCCTAGAGACTCAGGAGTCAGGCTATATGTATTGAGAAAGGAGATAAAATACTAAATTTTTTCACAAATTTGCGTCTTAGAGATGTAGACATAATTCAATTTGGGACCTTTCAGATGAGGATGGGAATCTGAAATCTATTGATTCTGAGTTAAAAGAGATGGCTTTCAATCATTTCAAATCTCAGTATAGCGTTATAGAATCTGAAAACATTGATCTTCAAATTGAAGTACTAAAGATTGTCCCCCGTTTCTTTAATGATGATGATAATGAGGAGATCGACAAGCCTGTTTCGATTGAATAATTACAAGGTACTATCAGTAAAATGCCCAAAGAGAAAAGTCTTAGGCCAGATGGTTGGACACATGAACTTTTTCATACCTTTTCAGATATTATGGGTGAGGATTTACTCAATTTCTGTGGAGGAATCTAGATGCACAGGTCAAATTCCAGGGGCTCTAAAGGCAAATTTTTACCCTCTCATTCCAAAAATCAGTAAGCCTGTCACTTTTAATGATTTTAGACCCATTGCATTATGCAATTTTGTCTACAAAGTTATTTAAAAGCTCATAGCTTCTCGGATCAAAGATAAACTAGCTTCCTGTATCTCCAACGAGCAGTTTGGCTTTCTTAAGAATAGACTGATTTTTTATGATGTTGGTATAACACAAGAATGTTTACACTCAGCTAAGACGAAGAAACAAAGTTCAGTAATACTGAAACTTCATTTGAAGAAGGCCTACGATAATGTTAGTTGGCAATTCCTAAGATTGCTACTGGACCAGATTGGCTTAAACTGGAGTGTTTCTCATTGGATTATGGGATGTATCACCTCGGTTAATACGGTTGTTCTAGTCAATGGTGTTGCAACAAATTTCTTCAAAATTCATTGGGGATTACGACAAGGTTGTCCCCTGTCTCCTTTACTTTTCCTCATAGTTGTTGAAGTTTTAAGTAGACTGATGATCCCCGTGGATACAAGAACTTTTCAGGGTCTAAAAGTTGATGTTAGTACTTTTGTCTCTCGTCTCTTCTTTGTTGACAATGTACTTATTCTTGGAGTTGGGAAACTCGATGATTGGTTGACTTTTAAAAATATCCTCTCAAAGTTTTGTTCTGCCTCTGGTATGGTTGTAAATTGTCACAAGTCATGTTTTATTGTTCAAAACATTGATCATTTCCTTAAACACAGTTTGACTACAACTTTTAATATTCAGATTGAGAGCCTTGATCAAGGTATGAAATATTTGGGTTTCCTTATTAAACCCAATAATTATAGAGTGAATGATTGGTTGTGGTTACTAAAAAATATTGAAAAGAGGATCGGGAGTTGGACCTTCTGTTGGCTTTCTCTAGGAGGCAAACTCACCTTAGCCAATTATGTTCTATAGAGTATCCCAGTTTATTGGCTCAGTCTTGTAAAACTTCCCTCCTCCGTTCTCCACCGAAATCAACTTATNGGGGGGGGGGGGGGAAGGATCAGGTTACCATCTAACTAAATGGAAAAACCTTGCCAGACCAAAAAATTACGGAGGTTGGGGCATTAAGAATATCTCTTGGTTTTCACAATCACTGGCTGCAAAATCATGCTGGAGAGGTTTATTTGGTTTAGGACTATGGAATACAGTTCTAAGTAAAAAAATATCTTAAAGGTATTGATATTATCTCCTGGCTATGAAGAGATGATCACAAGCCCAAAGGATCTTCTATCATATGGAAAAAATTAATGTGCTCTCTCCCAATTATCAAAAGGTGGCTTGCATGGGAGATAGCTCCAGGTAATCGAGTTTTTTTAGGACATGATCCTTTTATTGGTTGCAACTCCAATTTTAAACGGTCAATTCCTTTAATCCAGTTTTTAAATAATTCAATCATTTACATTATAGCACAAGCAATTGTTCTTGATGTTTATAGAACAAATCATAAATGGTTAGAGTCTAACCAGCTTGGATTATCAGATGGACTGAAAACCGAATGGGAAAATTTTGTTTCAAGTTTAAATAGTAGCTACATTCACCTCAAAAACTCAAATGATAAGCTCGTTTGGTCATGGAATAGATCGACAGGAGCAATCACTACAAATCTAGCATATCAATCCATCTTATATACAACCAATATTGAAGAGAGAAGGTGGTGGTATAAATCTATCTGGGATGTGAACATCCCAATTAAAATGATATGTTGTATGTGGTTGTGTTTAAAACACTGCATCATCTATGGAGTGAATTACAAAAAAAGAGGAGGCATAGGTCCCTCGATATGCAGTCTACATTTAAGGAATGAAGAAACTACAAACCATCTTTTTGTGGACTATACAAAAACACAAAAAAAATGGTATGAAGTGTTAAAGTTTTTGAATATTGATAGTGAATGGAAGTGCTCTTCCATTGAGGAAAATTTGAAGCATTCAATTTCCAAAACTGAGATATATTCCTTTTTTGGTCATTTGGGGAATTTGGAAATTTAGAAACAAAATATTGTTTGAAAACTGGAATAGATTGGATCCTATGATAGTCACCAAAATTATCCTATCATTCAAAGATTATTTAGTCAAAGAGGAAGAAGACAAAATGGAATTTATATTAAATTCAATCTATTTTGATGATACTCCAATTGGTTTTTTTGATGGAGCAGCAGATGATAATATATGTGGCATTGGAATCTATCTAAAAATCACTACAGACCACATAGTCAAAGCTCACTTTGCTGGCGGCAATGGAAACAATATGAAAGCCGAACTCTTGGGATTATGAGGATTACTATTACTCTCTTCCATATTTTTCATAAAAAAATTGATGGTTGTTGGAGATTCCAAGGTCACCATCCATTGGATAAATTCAAAATCCAACCTGGACCTGCTATATCTAAAATACTGGAAGGACAAGATAAGAAGCTTAAAGGACAAATTTGAATCCATCAATTTTATGCATGTACATAGACAATTCAAAAAGTAGCAGACAACCTCTCCAAGAAGGCCCCCAAAGGAAACATGGGTTGACTCACTTATGAAGAAATTGTTGATGGAACACTTGTCTGTGCAGAAAATCTTTACATTTTCTAGCTAGGAACATTATATATGATCTAATTTTTATTTTTTGTAATTGCCACTATATGACTTTTTGTAAACTTTACTAGAAGGTAAAAATGTGATAGGAAGGAAAGACTACATATCTATTTTTTATCATCACTTTCTAGATCCTTATGTAACAAAAAGTTTCATTTGATTCTAATAGAATAACAGTAATTTTTTTTCTTGTGAAAAAAAAATTTATATTCTACAACTAAGTATGGAACATGTAACATAATGCATTAAAATAATAATAAAAAATTATCTAGGTTCCATTATATATANAACTTGAGATTGATCTCTCTTGGCACTTGATAGATATGGAGTTAAGATGGATCTAGGCTAGTATAATATATTCTATAATATGTTACAACCTCTCTAACTACTACATTGTTTTCTTGATCTATTAATTGAATCTAGGGAAAATTGAAAGGCAACAAATTCAAACCAACATTTATTTTTTAATATATATTAATATAATTTATGATATATTAACCAACCTAGATCCATTTAACTCTGATCTATCAAGAGCTAAGAGCGATAAAATCTGGTGCAAACCTTTAACCTTTCTTCAAATTTTGCACTCTAAAAAAGTTTGCACTTCTAGACATTTGATCCCTAATGGCGCTTGATAGATTAGGAGTTAAATGAATCTAAATTAGTCGTTGTTCATTCAAAGTATATATATAATGGAGCTCAAATAAATTTTGACTATTTATTATTATTATTATTATTTTAATACTTTGTGTTACATCAACATTTACCCCATACTGGGTTTATATATATATATATATATATATATATATATATATGGAACTATATAAATTTTTATTATTTTATTATTATTATTTTAATGAGTTTTGTTACATCAACATCTCCTCCATATTGGGTTGTATAGCGGTCTCTCTGTACTAAAGTAGCTATTACGACTTCCATATACTAAATCTACTTTATTTAAGTCAAATCTCTTGAGGTGCAAATCTTTAATCTTTACTCAAGTTTTGCATTCTAAAAATGGTTTTCACCTCCATAGATTTAATTCCTCTAAACTCTTAATAAATCCGTGATTAAGATGAATCTATGTTGGTTTAATACATTAATATTAAAATATTATAATATATTAATATATTTTATAATATATTAATATATTGAAATATTTTATAATATATTAATATATATGAAGATATTTTTTTATAAATATATTAAATACTATGCTATAAAGAGCCTCGTTGCAATTATTTTTAATTGAACTCACTTTATTATTACAATTATAATTATATATAACATAACACTTAACACTTTAAGCCTCAACATAAATTAAAACCTTATCTCTAAATTCTTGTTTGTTAAACTAATTACCGTTTAAACTAAATTATAACTTAGTTTTAATGGACATATAAAAAATTAAAAGCTTGACTTTTCTATTTCTATTTTTAAATGTAGACCATTTCTTTTTTAATAACAGATTTATACAACTAACATAGATGTTTTCACCGTCAAGTTATTTGTTCAACCAATAGGATTCAAGAATGATGAATCCATTTTTGTATTCAAAAATGTAATTTAAACAATAGAAAGTGGTAATTTAAATGACATTGAAGATGTTGGCATATTTTTCTTCGTTCTCCCAAATCAATAAGTCAGATTTATTGTTCATAACTTCCTTGCATTTATGAATGTATCAATTAACATCTTTACTTTTTTACATTTACCTAATCACATCATAAAATAGCTCATTACCCCAAACATTTCTTTGTTTCCCATTAGGGCAAGCATTCCTTTATGAAATGTGAACCGTCTCATTACTTCCTTAATTACCTCTTCATTTAAGATTTAAGTGTTGATTTTTGGCATTTACCTGATACGTGGATGGACATGGTTTCTATGGGCTGCGCTGGAGTGGGTTTAATGACCATGGGTTTTTTTTTTAATATCATTTAGAATACTGATTTGAATGGGCTTCCCTGCCTTTAGAATAAATGATAAAGAATTATCATTTAGAATACTGATTCCATGGGCTTCCCTTCCTTTAGATGGGCTCAAGTGGGTTTAATGACAAGTGTTTCAATTTTTGGGCTATCTCTCCTGTTATTTGCTTATGGCTTAACTCATTTAGCTGAACCCTATTATGTATAGATAAACTCAAATTCCTTTATTTCTCTCTGTTATTGCATCGGATCATGCTACATAGCTAAACATTGGATCATGGGATTAGTGGATTCGTGTTGAACAATAGACTTCTTTTCAACCCTAGACTTTTTCTTAGCTCTATTTCTTTAGTGGTCTCATGCAATACATTCATTTTAATTTATGTTTAATCTAAGATATACATTCATTTTATGTTCAGTATTTAAGTTTTGTTAGTTTTTTAAAATTAGGATTTATATTACATTTCTGATAATTAAAGTTTATAAATAATTAGGATTTATAGTATAGCCGAACCTTAATTTTGTGGCTGCGCTAATATCTATTATTATTTAAAAAAAAAAAATTAAAAATATGTATTCTATATGAAACCTAAAAACCTTTTCAATAGAAAAGCATGATAAATCTATTAAAAAAATAAAAAATTATATAAATTTTAAACTTGCCATGGTAAAATTCAATATGAAAAACAAATCCCTACAATTGACCATTTAAGATTAGGGTAGTTTGTAAACAACCTTAATTTTTTATCATCAAAGGTTTCACATGACGACCTTCATATCCAATCTGG
>ML785399.1:278356-299153 GCA_009831015.1 Picea engelmannii
CAACCAACTTAGATCCATCTTAACTTGAGATTGATCTCTTTTGGCACTTGATAGATATGGAGTTAAGATGGATCTAGGCTAGTATAATATATTCTATAATATGTTACAACCTCTCTAACTACTACATTGTTTTCTTGATCTATTAATTGAATCTAAGGAAAATTGAAAGACAACAAATTCAAACCAACGTATATTTTTTAATATATATTAATATAATTTATGATATATTTACCAACCTAGATCCATTTAACTCTGGATCTATCAAGAGCTGAGAGGGATAAAATCTGGTGCAAACCTTTACCTTTCTTCAAATTTTGCACTCTAAAAAGGTTTGCACCTCTAGACATTTGATCCCTAGTGATGCTTGATAGATTAGGAGTTAAATGAATCTAGATTAGTCGTTGTTCATTCAAAGTATATATATAATGGAGCTCAAATAAATTTTGATTATTTATTATTATTATTATTATTTTAATAATTTGTGTTACATCAACATTTACCTCATATTGGGTTTATATATATATATGGAGCTATATAAATTTTTATTATTATTTTATTATTATTTTAATGAGTTTTGTTACATCAACATCTCCCCCATATTGAGTTGTATAGCTGCCTCTCTGCACTAAAGTAACTATTACGACCTCCATATACTAAATCTACTTTATTTAAGTCAAATCTCTTGAGGTGCAAATCTTTAATCTTTATTCAAGTTATACATTCTAAAAATGGTTTTCACCTCCATAGATTTAATTCCTCTAGACTCTTAATAAATCAGTGGTTAATATTAATCTCCTGTAACATTAATATTAAAATATTATAATATATTAATATATTTTATAATATATTAATCTCCTGTAACCACTACATTATTTTCATGATTTATTGATTGAAGCTAGGAAAAATGAAAACAAAACACATTCAAATCGATATATTTTTTTAATATATTGAAATATTTTATAATATATTAATATTATAAAATATATTAATATATATGAAGATATTTTTTTTTAAATATATTTAAAAAAAAAAATTATATACCCAACTAAATATTATGCTATAAAAAGCCTGGTTGCAATTATTTTTAATTGAACCCACTTTATTATTACAATTATAATTATATATAACACTTAACATTTTAAGCCTCAACATAAATTAAAACCTTATCTCTAAATTGTTGTTTGTTGAACTAATTACCTTTTAAACTAAATTATAACTTAGTTTTAATGAACATATAAAAAATTAAAAGCTTGACTTTTCAATTTCTATTTTTAAATGTAGATCATTTTTTTTAATATCAGATTTATACAACTAACATAGATGTTTTCACCGTCAAGTGATTTGTTCAACCAATAAGATTCAAGAATGATGAATCCATTTATGCATTAAAAATGTAATTTAAACAATAGAAAGTGGTAATTTAAATGACATTGAAGATATTGATATATTCTTCGTCGTCCTCTCAAATCAATAAATCCTTAATTGCCCCTTCATTTAACATTTAAATATTGAGTTTTAGCATTTACCTTATAAGTGGATAATGGATAGACATATAAGTGGATAGACATAGACATAATAGAGTGTGTGTTTTTATAAGCTGTGCTGGAGTGGGTTTAATGACCATGCTTTTATTTTATTTTTAATATCATTTAGAACACTGATTTGAATGGGCTTCCCTGCCTTTAGAATAAATGATACAGAATTATCATTTAGAATATTGATTCCATGGACTTCCCTGCCTTTAGATGGGCTCAAGTGGGTTTAATGACAATGTGTTTCAATTTTTGGGCTATCTCTCGGGTTATGGCTTAACTCATTTAGCTGAACCCTATATAGATAAACTCAATTTCCTTTATTTCTCTATGCATCACTGAATGCTATCATTCTACTTAGCTAAACATTGGATCATGGGATTAGTGGATTCGTGTTGAACAATAGACTTCTTTTCAACCCTAGACTCTTTCTTAGCTCTATTTCTTTAATGGTCTCATGCAATACATTCATTTTAATTTATGTTTAATCTAAGATATACATTATTTTTAAGATATACATTCATTTTATGTTGAGTATTTAAGTTTTGTTATTTTTTTTAGAATTAGAATTTATATTACATTTCTGATAATTAAAGTTTATAAATAATTAGGATTTATAGTATAGCCTATCGACCTTCACCAACCTTAATTTTGTGGCTGCGCTAGTATCTATTATTATTTAAAATAAAACTAAACATATGTATTCCATATGAAACCAAAAAACCTTTTCAACAAAAAAGCATGATAAATCTATTGAAAAAAAATAAAAAATTATATAAATTTTAAACTTGCCATGGTAAAATTCAATATGAAAAACAAATCCCTACAATTGACCATTTAAGATTAGGGTAGTTTGTAAACAAACTTAATTTTTTATCATCAAAGGTTTCACATGACGACCTTCATATCCAATCTGGGCGTGAAAGCCGTGAGACGGGAATGCCGTGCATACTCTGGCGGCATGGGACATCTGGGAAGCCAACTCCATGACTTTTCTATAATGTTGTAAATAGCGACGCTCACAGGGGTTTCATTGTCCTTAGATCCATACGCTTTAACGTACATGCGATCGTCCAGTCCCGCCCAGTCAAAACACCCGCTACCCATGGAGGAAGGCATCCTTATCATCTCCTTCCAGAAGGAGGAGTCTGGGTTTGAACCCACGGCATTCCTCTGAAGCTCCCAAACAATGACCCTGGACTCTGCACCATGCGACTAGAACCCGCGACCCACAGGTAAACAGTTTCGGTGTCATGATGCCAATAGCGAATATAGGCAACTGCGCATACATGGTCGATTCACAGATCTGATCACCATCAACGCTGAAACCAAAAACGCCCCACATTTGCTGCGCCACAATACAGTAGAAGAAACCATCGCAGAAAATCATATCCTCCGTTCCCCTCAGCTGCCAATTCCTGKACAGATGTCCCGACCTTCTCCACGTCTTCATAGAAGAATCGTAGATTTCCACTATCTGTGCATTCTCCCTACCATGCAACTCACCTAATGCCACCACTTTGTAGGTTTCTRGACGGTCGCCCTCCCCTCCAACTATGCATGTGGCAATAACCCTTGTTATGGTCGACATGGCAGGAAGTTCKAAGCACGTTTGTGTAAGAGGATTGCAGATAGTAAGRGAAATGGCACCCTGGTCTGCTATACATATCAGACTTACAAGGAATAGGCCTGCATGGACAGATGCATTGTAATAAAAATATTGGCTTGCATGTGTGAAGGGAAGGGAGATGGAGCGTTTCCAAGTCCTAGTGAGGAAACAATAAGCCCAACAACTAGATTTTTCATGTGAATCATTCCAAATAAGTAGCCATGGCTTCTTGGCAGGAGTTGAGTGAGCCCATTTACCAGTGATGAAATCTGTTGATAAAAATAGTGTGTTCCATTGTTTACATACCCGTCTTAATCTACATAGGCATTCCATAGGCAACCGTGCCAATATTCAAAGACTCTGGCAATTCAGGCCATCTCTACAAGTGTTTGGCCCGCTTTCTCATCTCTATCAACACTTCAATCACCTACATCAAATATACATTGATATTAAATGGAGAGTCATGCTTATGAGAAATGGTGATACAAAATCACATATAAAGATATTATTCTGATCAAGAAATCATAGCTTTACACTGAATTTTCTATAGGATTATGTAGCTGAAAAAATGAAATAGTTAAAGATATTGTAGCTAGCAAATAATATAACAAATACTAAGGAAACAGAGTATTGTTTACTGAGATCTTTGGATATAAACTGTGTCAGTAGTTTATTGAGATTTCTGGATATAAACTGTGTCAGTGGTTTTGAAAAGTCCAATTTTTCAAGTAGATACTCCATCTATCTGTCTGGGACGAAAGCAACTAATCATGTTAGAAAATAGTGTTGATGTTATAGGAGATTGGATAAAAATCAGCTCTTGGGAAGAGGTAAGTAAATGAATAAATTAATAGACTGACCGTTATGAATAATATTAAATTAATACCTCAATTGGGTTTAGCCCTAGTAGTTCCTTGGGAAGAGGTAAGTAAATGAATAAAGTAATAGACTGATCGTTATGAATAACATTAAATTAATACCTCAATTGGGTTTAGCCCTAGTAGTTTGTTGAGCTATTAAATGAGTAAGCTATCCTAAAAGTCTCTTCTTTCTACAAAATCTAATTTAATGAGGGGAAATGCCATGTGGATTTCCCCAGCAAAACATTCCAAGGAAAAAAAAAACATTAAACTAATAAACTAACTATTATGAATAACATTGAATTATATATAAGGTGGAGAAAGATATTTCTATGGAAAAACAATAAGGGGACCATCTTGACATAGTTTATATTCAGAAATCTCAATGAGCATTATTACAAACTATGAAAACCTATATATTCAAAAAAAAGTATTTTCCACATGTATATATATACTTATTCATTTCTTATTTCTTATTAATATTTATTATGTTATATATATTTATGAATGATTTACTATATTGAAAATGATTAAAGTTGATTCAGGTGGATATAGGTGGTCACCCACTTATTTCAACCAGCTCAAAACAGTTTTCTCGCAACTTACTATTTTTAGCCAATCATTTCATGCCAAAAATAATGGGAATAAAAAATTGACCATGTTTTTTATAATAATTTTATAATCCACTCATTAAAATAATAATAACTTAAGTTATTATTAAGTAAATACAATACATAATTATTGGTTATGGTTAATTTACCTATAAATTTCATGAAGAATGTTCCTGTATTTTATAATCCACTCATTAAAATAATAAGAATGTTATTATTATTTTAATGAGTGGATTATAAAATTATTATAAAAAACATGGTCAATTTTTTATTTCCATTATTTTTGGCATTAAATGATTGGCTAAAAATAGTAAGTTGTGAGAAAAATGTTTTGAGTTGGTTGAAATAGGTGGGTGACCACCTATATTAAGAGTTTAAGATTGCTAAGAGTTATTATGTAACACCACTTTTTCGGTTAACAAACTTCGCAGAAATATAACACTAGCTCTGGATTATAAAACAACATGCATTTAAGCAAATGAAACACATTTAAACTCAGAGTATGTTATATAAATTATTGCTATCTTAATTTTAAGAATGGCATTAACCATAATTCATCTACACAACATAATACATGATAAAATATAAGCATCACGAGCATGCAAAACATAACATTTAACATAAGCTGATACTTATCTTGAAACTAAGGTAATTCCACCAACCAGGTGCAGGCCTTCCACAAACCTCCCAGCCTTAGATCGCATTGCTCATCAGCTCAGCAGTAGGTCACCCCCGAGCTGGGACAAAGCTCCACCCCAAAGCAAGGAATCCTAGGCTAGGCTGAGGTTACAGGGAAAACACACAGTCACGAGGAAGGAATTCTCTTCCAAGAACCACTCACGCTCACTGCCGACAGACCCTCATTCCCCACATGCATGTTCCAGCCCAGGAGTATACACCTTCTCTGTCACCTGGACAGTCCTTCGGTTGCTAACCTCCCTTGCCTTGGGTTACAGCAACAGACCGGACTGGAAGTCTTCGGGCTCTATGGAAGCTACAGGGTTCATTCCAAGAGTCCTCTCTTTCCTCTGTGCACTCTCTCACCTAGAGAGAGACGCTCACAGGCCAAACCACCTGTTCATCCAACCTCAAACACCCCTCTCGCCTGGAGAGAGTGTTTCACAACTGGTCACAGGCCATACGCAGTCCCGCACTGCGCAGTTGCAATTACCCACGGAAATACAGACATTGGCTTCTTCAAAACAGGTTCAGAAATGGAAAAATGGTCTCACGGTCACGGCTTCAGGACAGAGGCTTCACGCACCAGTTCCATTTCGGATAGAGGATGCACACGGATTCCCAGACACCACACAGGCTTTTCAGTTCAGAACAGGGGTGAATCTGGCTCTTTCGGAATCAATCACAGGCTTCTGGTTCAATACGAAAGTATACACGGGTTTTCTCAGAGCCAGACACAGGATTTTCGGATCACACAGACGCATGAAGGTTCTCTGCAGAACTCAGGTCCGTCTTACTGCTCAGAGCTTGTACACGCTCAGGCCGTCCGATAGAATGAGAGCAGGGGGGCCCTCTCACAACTCACCCTGACCGTTTTATTCGCATGCACTAGGGTTAACACTTGTCACCCTGGGAACTGCATGTGTTCCACCAGCACGCATCCCTTCCTCATGGTTAGGAACTTAGGATAAAACATGAAATGCTCATGCTTTTTTGAAATAATATTAAAATATTATTCCCAAGGCTGAAGCCCACTAGGCTTAACACTTAGCCCCTTTTCCCACCTTCTAGCCCCTAATCCTTTGCCTTCTCTATGGAAGCTCAATCCCCCTTCACTCATTCATCATGGTCGGTCTACACCTGGTGGTGTTTACAAATTTTTATTAATTTGTTCTGCGTGATTACATATACATCAGCAGGCTCCTGGCCTTCAACACTTAGGCTCCCTGGCCTAACAAACACATAAGCCACCAGCTTATAAAAACTTGGCTCACCAGCCTATAAAACATAATTACAATTCCTTTCAGAACATGATTTACAACAGAGCTCGGCCTTGGGGACACTACAATCCCCCTCCCCTTATTTCTGCACTGTCCTCAGTGCAACTTACACTGTCTCTGCAAGCCTTTCAAAATTTTCAAAAAGATGCGGGTACTCTGCCCACATAGCATCTACATGCTCCCATGTCGCATCTTCAGGACCGTACTAGGTCCACTGGACCTTTACAAGCTATATAGCTCGATTCCGGAGTTGTTTTCTTTTCATGTCCAATATGCGCACAGGATGCACTTGCAGGACACCTTCTGGTTCCACCTGAATCACATTCCAATCGATAAAATGATTAGCATCAGGTACATATTTCTTAAGCAATGAAACATGAAACACATTATGTACAGTCATAGATGCAGGTAATGCAAGCATGTATGCAATTGGCCCAATCATTTCCAGGATCTCAAATGGCCCACAAAATCTTGCTGCCAATTTGGCGCAACTTCCCAACTTCAGGGAACTCCTGTTCGTCCTCACTTTTAGGAAAACATAGTCACCCACTTTGAATTATCTATGGGTTATGTTACTGTCAACATAACTTTTCTGCCTATCCTGGGCAGCTTTCAGATTCTGTTTAATCCTTATCATTTGGTCTTCCATCTCTTTGAGCAGCTCAGGCCCAATCACTGCTCTGTCAGCTGGATTATCCCAGCTTACTAGTGTGTTGCACTTTCTTCCATAAAGTGCTTCGAATGAGCTAATCTTCAACGATGTATGATACCCATTATTGTAGGCGAATTCTACTAAATACAGGTAGTCTTCCCACCTTGATGGTTTATCCATCACATACATTATCAGTATGTCTTCTATTACTATGTTCACCCTTTCTGTCTGACCATCAGACTCAGGATGATACGCTGTACTAAAGTTCAGATTCGTTCTGAATCCCTTGAACAGTCCTTTCCAGAAATTCGAGGTGAATTTCAGGTCCCTATCAGACATAATTGTCTTAGGAATTTCGTGCAAGCGTGCAACTTCTTTTAAAAAGATATTAGCAACATCAGTTGCCCTGTGGGTGGTTTTCAGTGGAATAAAATGGGCAGCTTTAGTAAGCTTGTCCACTACCACCATGATTGAATCATGTTGCTTGCTTGTTCTAGGTAGTTCAATGATAAAATCCATTGTTACCACGTTCCATTTCCATTCAGGAATGGGTAAAGGCTGCAGCAACCCTGTTGGGTGCCTATGCTCAGCCTTAACCTTCTCGCACTCCATACATCTGGTGATGTATTCAACGATTTCCTTCTTCATACCAGGCCAAAAATAATGGATTTTGACTACTGCCACAGTCTTTTGATATCCAGGATGTTCAGCATAAGCCACGTTATGCATTTCTTTTAGAATTGTCAGCTTCAATTCTTGGACATTGGGTACATACACTCTGTTTTTATACAAAAGTAATCCATCAGTTCCCAAGGTGTAACTTTCCTTGGTCTGCGGTCTCTCACGCTGCTGTAGCTTTGCTACTAAACCTCTGTATTGCAAATTAGCATTTGCAGCTTCCAAAATTCTGTCTTTAATCTCAATCCTGTACATGCTAATGGTTGTGGCATGTAATTCGTGCACTTTTCTGCTGAGTGCATCAGCCACCTTATTTTCTTTCCCTTTGATATGCTTGATATCAAAGTCATATTCGCACAGAAACTCCAGCCATCTAATTTGCTTGGCATTTAAAGTCGGTTGATCAAATAAATACTTCAGACCGTTATGGTCTGTTCTCAACTCGAATCTTTTTCCCATGAGGTAATGTCTCCATTTCCTCAAGGCATGGACGATTGTTGCTAGCTCTAAATCGTGAGTGGCATAATTCCTTCCATGCTCTTTCAGCTTTCGAGACTCATAAAAAATTACAAATCCCTCTTGGCTGAGAACTCCTCCCAGTCCCTCCTTACACGCATATGTGCACATTACGTAATCGTTATTTGGATCTGCAATCTTCAGGATTGGAGCGTTGGTTAGCAACTGCTTCAATCGTTGGAAGTTGCTCTCAGATTCTTCAGTCCACTGGAACTTCTTCTCCTTCCTTTGCAAGGAAGTGATAGAATGAGCTATCTTTGAGAATCCGGCTATAAAACTTCTATAGTAGTCTGTCAGACCCATAAAGGATCTAACTTCTGCCACATTCGTTGGCGCCGATCCTTCTCGAATGGCCTCAACTTTTTTCAGGATCCACAGCGATCCCTTCCTTTGATATAATGTGTCCCAAGTAATGAATCTACCTTTGATAAAATGAGCACTTGCTCAGTTTTGCGTACAGCTGGTGTTCTCTCAACACCTACAGCACCATTCTCAGGTGTTGCTCATGTTCTTCCTCTGTCTTGGAATACACCAAGATATCGTCCAGGAAGACTATGACAAACTTGTCCAAATAATCTTTGAACACTCCATTCATTAAGCACATGAAAACAACAGGTGCATTTGTCAGTCCAAATGACACCACTATGAATTCATAATGACCGTACCTTGTTCTAAAGGCGGTCTTGCTAATGTCCTCATCATTTATTCTCACTTGGTAATATCCAGATCTGAGATCTATTTTTGAAAATATTTTCGCATCCTTCAATTGATCAAAAAGATCATCGATCCTTGGCAGAGGATACTTTTTCTTGACAGTTACCTTATTCAACTGTCGGAAATCAATGCACAGCCTCAACGTCCCATCTTTCTTCTTCATGAATAGGACTGGGGCTCCCCAAGGTGACACATTGGGGAGAATGTATCCCTTCTTTAGTATCTCTTCAAGTTGCAATTGCAACTCTTTCAGCTCTGGCGTACTCATTCTATAAAGAGCCTTTGAAACTGGAGCTTCTCCAGGCATCAAATTTATAGAAAAATCGATGTCCCTCTTTAGAGGTAGTCCCGGTATCTCCTGAAATATGTCCTTGAACTCTTTGAGTACCTTGTGATCTTCCAGATTCGAGACTACATCTCGGGATGCTTCTTCCACCCGAGATGCAAATAATTGACAGCCTTTCCGATAACATTTCTTCAGCTGCATGGCTGAGATTTCCCTAACAGCCATGGATCTGGGAATTCCTTGGACTGTTACCTAATTTCCCTCTTTGTTCAGGCATGTAAACCTCTTTTTATGGAAATCCAGAAGGGCATGGTGCTGGTCCAACCAATCTATCCCAATTATGCAATCGTATGAGCCTAAAGGTAGAATATTCAATTCATCCTTAGTGGCCATTCCTTTCATGTCTACTGAACAGGACTTAACCAATTCAGTGACCTTCCTTTTGGTTCATGTAGCCAACTTCACTAGCCAAGAATTTTCATGTTTTCTTCTTGTTAAATGAAAACTTTCCACCACTCTAGGATCTATATAACTATGGCTAGCCCTTGAATCAATTAAAATAACAAGTGGTCGGTTGTTGATCGTACCTTCCACTTCAATCATGTGCGATTGAAATTATGCTTGCTTGTTGTCCAGGGCTGCGTAGATCCTCGGCATTCTGCTACCCATATCCTCCATTGTTTCAGCTTGTTGAACAGTATGGACAGTTCTCGCTTTATCTTTTCTATGGGGGCAGTCTCTGTACCTATGATTCCCTTTACAACCCCAACACTCCATAGGTGGAGGTCTTGGCATCTGCTCACTCCCTTCAACTTTCCTGGGCTCTCTAAAAGATGATTGTCCCCAAGGACTGTTCCTGAAAAAGGGAGGTTTGTTTCCCTTCTTCCTATGTTCTTTATTAAACCTCTTCTGGTCATCCCAATCCTTTCGAAAGGTAGGCTTTTCTCTTTGTTGTCTGTATAAGCATTTCACCCTTCTTATGGTTTCTTCCATGGTCTTAGGATTGTCATATTGAATCTTATCACCAATGGAAGGTGATAGTCCACTCAGATACCTCTGAATTTTAACAGCCTTGTCTTTGATGAATGGAACATACTTCAGTAGTTCCAGAAAACTTCGTTCATACTCATCAATGGTCATGCTGCCCAACTTGAGTTCGAAGAATTCCTTCATCTTTCTGTCATAGTATCTTTTGGTTAAGTATTTCTTCTCGAAATACCTCTTAAACTCCTTCCACGTGACCTCTTTCTCTCTGATGTGTTGCACCTGCACCAACTGATCCCACCACATGGATGCTTTTCCTTTCAGCTAGTACATTGTAATTCTTCCTTCTGCATGGGAAAAATAATTCTGCAGTTGGAAGTATTTCTTCATACCCAGCAACCATGTTTCGACATCTTCTTCCTTCTTATGTTCACCATCCAATGTAGGTGTTTTAATCTTGTTGATTTCCCCTTTCAATTCATTCCTTCTAGATTTTCGGTGTTTTCTAGTAGGGGACGGGCTTGAACTACTGTGTGTCTCCTTGCCAGAATGCTTCGAGGAGAGATGATAATGTCTGCTACCACTCCTCGATCTTCTTCTCCTCTCAGGGGTTCTGACACTTCTTGATCTGCTTGTGTCACTCTCTTATTCCAATTTATTTTCTATTCTTTCCAGGCTCTTCAACATTTTTAAGTTGAACTCACCCTATCGATCCCTGATTTTCATGAGCTTTCAGCTATCAGCTAGGCGAGCTTGGGCATCTTTCTGCAATATTTCAATGATTTTCATCATATGTTCTTCCTTATCCGTCTCTTTTCCGTGCCCATTAGAGTTTGTTCCTTCGACTCCCAGGTTGACATTCCTTCCTACCATTTTGTCCTTTGTTTTGGAGGCAATATGCACCTCTTTCAATTCCATACTCGGCGTCAGTTTTTGGCTGTCCTGACACTCGTTGAAATCTGCACACATGACGTCCAGCCAACCGAAGTTTGTCAGGCCTTAACCCTTCAAGAAAACTTACAACATTCATAAGCCAATGTGAATAAGAAAAACGTTTTGACTTCACAAAGTTTTCTGAGCTCTGTCCATCTCTGCAAATTCTGTGACTTCGGAACTTCAGAATCTCGGTCCACGAATATCCAACAGTTAAATTTTCGTAACCAAAGTCACCCTTCCGCAACTCGTGATCTCGCGAGTTTGTGAGTCGAAGACCCTCGACTCATTTCCTCCAAGCACCGATACCCGAGATGCGATACAGGTATGGCTCCCTTCTCACTAGCGCCTGCTACACATGACCGTAGGCTAGGGATAAGTGCTAGCACTTCTTCGCCAACTCGCGACTTCGCGAGTTGGAGTGTTGAACCTTCGTGCTCCTCCTTTGTGAATTCTGAAATCGTGAATTACTTTATTCTCCAGGCCCACAGCACAGTTGTCGCCCTTCACCACAGTGACACATGGTACATTCAGGAGGGTCCACATCACCTTTGGTGACGTCTTCAGGTCCCACCACTCTCGCCTGTCTTCTCGACTCACTGGCACATGGTACACACCCGTGTGTCCACGTCCATTCCAAATAGAATCCAACGGTCAGATCTTTCTCAGATCTACGACGCATATCCTTTCGTCATTTCGAGGTTTTGGGCATCAAGAGTTCGTGCACCCTGCATCTCGAACTTCCATCTATCGAAATCCAGAAATTACAGTTTACTCCTCCGTTGAATCGGATGGTCAACTACCTTCCTACGATCTACGGTGTAGATCGTTTCGGCGTTTCGGGTTTCGGAGGTGTTCCCCTTCCTCACTTCCCATCTCTCAACTTTGAGAAATCCGAAAGGTTTTCACGACTAACTCGAGATCGACTCCGCCAGATCTAACGGTCAAGCCTTCCTCCCAGATCTACAGCGTAGATCTTCTCGAGTTTTCGGGTTTTTGGGAGTTCGTGTATCGCGATTCCCACACTCTTGTGCAATTCAAAAGGGATTTTAATCCCTGCGCACATTTTCCAGATCCAATGGTCACGAGGGCTCACCTTCCCTCTCAAACCAATCCTAAGGCTCCAACATTGTTGGTGTGGAGTCCTCTCTCCCTGTGGCCATATACCACACCAGTCGCGGTTTCACAACGCTGCTATACCTCCTGAGATTCTAGGCACGGTCAAGTAACTCCTTGACACTCCGGACAATACCAGGGTCTGAAATTGGTCCTCCTAACACAATTTCTCCTCTCACCCTCGGTCCAAAGACCACTCAACTGGCCCATCTAGGCTCAATGTCGAAACCTTGGCTCTGATACCAAACTGTAACACCACTTTTTCAGTTAACAAACTTCGCGGAAATATAACACCCGCTTTGGATTATAAAAAAACATGCATTTAAGAAAATGAAACACATTTAAACTCAAAGTATGTCATATAAATTATTGTTATCTTAATTTTAAGAATGGTATTAACCATAATTCATTTGCACAACAGAATACATGATAAAATATAAGCATCACAAGCATGCAAAACATAACATTTAACATAAGCTGATACTTATCTTGAAACTGAGGTAATTCCACCAACCAGGTGCAGGCCTTCCACGAACCTCCCAGCCTTAGACCGCACTACTCATCAGCTCAGCAGTAGGTCACCCCTGAGCTAGGACTAAGCTCCACCCCAAGGTAAGGAATCCTAGGCTAGGCTGAGGTTACAGGGAAAACACACAGTCACGAGGAAGGAATTCTCTTCCAAGAACCACTCACGCTCACTGCCCACAGACCCTCATTCCCCACATGCATGTTCCACCCCAGGAGTATACACCTTCTCTGTCACCTGGACATTCCTTCGGCTGCTAACCTCCCTTTCCTTGGGTTACAGCAACAGACCGGATCGGAAGTCTCTGGGCTCTGTGGCAGCTACAGGGTTCATTCCAAGAGTCCTCTCCTTCCTCTGCACACTCTCTCACCTAGAGAGAGACGCTCACAGGCCAAGCCACCTGTTCATCCAACCTCAAACACCCCTCTCGCCTGGAGAGAGTGTTTCACAACTAGTCACAGGCCATACGCAGTCCCGCACTGCGCAGCTACAATTACCCACGGAAATACAGACACCGGCTTCTTCAAAACGGGTTCAGAAATGGAAAAATGGTCTCACGGTCACGACTTCGGGACAGAGGCTTCACGCACCAGTTCCATTTCAGATAGAGGATGCACATGGATTCCCATACACCACACAGGCTTTTCGGTTTAGAATAGGGGTGAATTCGGCTCTTTCAGAATCAATCACAGGCTTTTGGTTCAATACAGAGGTATACACAGGTTTTCTTAGAGTCAGACACAGGATTTTCGGATCACAGAGACGCACGAAGGTTCTCTACAGAACTCGGGTCCATCGTACTACTCAGAGCCCGTACACGCTCAGGCCGTCCGATCGAATGAGAGCAGGGGGGGCCTCTCACAGCTCACCCTAGCCGTTTTATTCGCATGCACCAGGGTTGACACTTGTTGCCCTAGGAACTGCATGCGTTCCACCATCACGCATCCCTTCCTCGTGGTTAGGAACTTAGGATAAAACATGAAATGCTCATGCCTTTTTGAAATAATATTAAAATATTATTCCCAAGGTTGAAGCCCACTAGGCTTAACACTTAGCCCCTTTTCCCACCTTCCAGCCCCTAATCCCTTGCCTTCTCTGTGGAAGCTTAGTCCCCCTTCACTCATTCATCGCGGTCGGTCTACACCTGGTGGTGTTTACAAATTTTTATTAATTTGTTCTGCGTGATTACATATACATCATCAGGCTCCTGGCCTTCAACACTTAGGCTCCCTGGCCTAACAAACACATAAGCCACCAGCTTATAAAAACTTGGCTCACCAGCCTATAAAACATAATTACAATTCCTTTCAGAACATGATTTACAACAGGGCTCGGCCTTGGGGACACTACATATTATGTCAAGAGTTATTAAGGGTGACCACATATATTAAGAGTTTAAGTTATTATGTCAAGAGTTTAGGGTTGCTAAGAGTATAAGATTGTCAAAGAGTTTAAGATTGCTAAGAGTATAAGATTGTCAAGAGTTTAAGATTGCTAAGAGTATAAGATTGTTAGAAAATCCATTAAAGATTCTTCCAACATGTCCTTAAAATCCAACAAGATAAATAGGTACAAATCCCTAATTAAAAGGGAAAAAAAGTTTTATATAAACTTTTTAAATATGGTCTCATAACCCATGCACACATAAGTGGATCAAATTTCACCCCCATGTCCTTCAAATTTTAAGTTGAGGGGAAATAGATCGAATGGTTGGGAGGTAGGTTTTGTATTCTCCCCATTAGGGTTCAATCCCCAATGAAACATTTGGATAGTTGTGTTCAAGCTAGAAGGGTTGATGTCCCCTAGGAGTGGGACCCCCTCCACATGTGTCTTTGGATGTCTCAACCCTTAGTGAGCCATAATTTACTTGCTAGTGCTATATTGTTGTCTCAACCCTTACTAAGCCATAATTTACTTGTTAGTGCTAGCTTGAGGGTTGTTGGTAATAGCAAGGGTTTATTAAGTGGCTTTTTAGTTTAAGAATAATAATAATAGTAATAGTAATTACAACAACCCTCTCTAATTCAATTAACAAGTTCTCTATAGAGGTTTCATGTAAAAATAAAATAGAATGGCCAACCCTTGGTATGATAAAGATTCTAAGTTTGCTACAAAATCCATCAAGGATGCTTCTAACAAGTTCTTAAAATCCAACAAGTTAAATAGGTACAAAACTCATTTACAAAGAAAAAAAAAAAGGCAATATATAAATAGAAAGAAAGAGAAGATTTGCACTTCTTTAAGATATATCCTAAAAAAAAATAGAGGAAAAATGACTCATAAAACTCAAGAAAATAGTATGATTCCCTTGCAGAATTGGAATTCTCAAAAATATTTATGAATCCTCTGATGTTGTAGATAACAATCAAACCCTTTTTACAAATGAAGAATTGTTTTCTATAGAAGACATATAATTTGAGGTTAAGTAGCTCACAAAAAGGAAACTTAAGAACATTGAAGGCTACCAAGAAGAAATATTAAAAATTGGAGAGCCTATCCTCATCCCTCACATACACAAGTTCTTCAATTTAGAAATCAAGAACGGATTCCTTAAACCCTAGACTCAAAGCTTCATTGTACCTATTTTTAAAAGTGGGGATAAAAACAATCCCTCTATTCATAGGACCATTATGATTAGCCCCCATTTTATCCAAGTTATATGGAATTATTTTGGAAAAGAATATCAATGTAAGGCTAGAAAGACATGGAAAATGAGCTAAAGGCTAGGCTAGAATTAGGAGTTATCATTGAACTATGGAACACCTTGTTACACTTAGGATCATCACAAATGGTTGTCACAATAATAAAACCAATCTCTTGTGTTGTTTCATTGAA
Organism: Picea engelmannii; assembly: GCA_009831015.1. Classification (NCBI taxonomy): domain Eukaryota; kingdom Viridiplantae; phylum Streptophyta; class Pinopsida; order Pinales; family Pinaceae; genus Picea; species Picea engelmannii. The sequence continues at coordinate 294,167 of ML785399.1, forward strand.
TTTAGAAAATATTTTGACACAATGTCTAGGACTAACCTTTGGAATAGATTAGAAGAGCTAAAAGTTTATTTCAAGTTGAGAGTTGTTGCAATAAGGCTGGAAGAAGATAATTTTAATATAGGAGTTAAGTAAAGTTGTCCCATATCCCCTACTTGTTACTCGTTTTGGCATATACATTGGCAAGTTAGAGATTTTTTTGAAAGAAGCAAGTTGTGTTGACCCGAGTCTAGCTAGTATACTCAGCATTCTTCTTCTTTACACTAACGATGTTGTTCTTATGGTGAGGATTCCTTATGATCTCGAAAAGAAACTAAAGCTTATCAAGGAATTATACTCTAGTATAGGTATGGATGTTAACACTACCAAAATGAAGGTTATGATAATTTAATCCAAAAATATCACTTACACTAATTTTGTATATGAGAACAACAACTTAGAGGAAGTGACTTCATCACAAATTTAACAGGAACAATAGAATTGAGAAAATGATAAATGGAAGGTGGAAATTTTATTATGGACTTGAAAATAGTTGTAAATCAATGGAACTTTGGGTATGGGATAGAAATAAACTCCTCTTTGAGACTCTTGTCGCTCATGTGATCATATATGGTTATCAAGTTTGGGGTCGCATAATATTTAGAGAATCATGGAGAAAGATAGAGAAAATCCAAAAGTGTTTTATAATCATAGGGTCTTCACTCAGTGAACATATGCCATAGCACCTGCGTTCATGGGATATTAAAGAATACCCCTAATTTCACTAGATATTGATAAATACCTCCAAAAATCTTTTTGTTGAACCCCTCTCCCATTATATCTTTCCAATAAAAAGAAACCCTTATTTTTACTAGATACCCATTTTTGTACCCCCCAATACCTATAAACCCCTTGATACCCACATCTGCCTCTCGCCAATACCTACAATATATTGGCTCTATTTTTCACAATTTAGAAACCCCCTTTAAGAATGAACGTGATAATATATTGGTAAACAAGGTGAAGCCCTTATGTTTATAATCTATAGTCTCAACATTATAGGCAATACACCCTATCCTATCATCCTCATAGAATCAAGTATTTCCCCATTGAAAGCGCAACTATGAGTGGGTACCTAATATACTAGAACAAGATAAACAAAATGGAATACAAGAGGCTTCCTAAGATTTATTCAAACTCCAATCAAAACCATTTGTAGCTCAAGTGGGGTTGGAATAAAAATTCCAAGTCTTCACTAAATCATTGGAGAATCAAGTAAAAGGTCACTCTATAGAATAATGATAATATCAAAATTATATTACATCTAAATTTAAGGAGAAATTGTGGTGTGATCAATATTTAGAAGACAAAAGAAAACTCAGATATTATATGGAGGTGATCAACCCTAATTTAGAAAATCAAAGGTATCTCCCTATTTTGACTACTGTAAAGAAGAAAATAGACATTTCTAATATAGAAGAAACTCTCATGATCTCCATAGTGAAATAGGGCATTGGAAAATTCCTAAAATATCATGGGTCGAAAAAAATTATCATCTTTGTGACACTAAAAGGGTTGAAGATAAAAAGTGTTTTCTTTTAGAATTCCCTACATACACCCACATTAAATCACAATTTCAAAAAACGAGTTACAATATTGACCTTCCTAACATTTTAACTAATCATAACTATGGTAATTTAGGAACACTTCGCTTAAATATTTTCATCTCTTAAATATTTTCAAGCACAAAAACAAAATTTTAAAGTAAACCAAATAATTCCTTACCTTTCTTGAAGTCCAATAACCATATTTAGTTTAAGTGGATATTAGCCATCATCATTATTATCCTATATAATATAAAATATTACCTTTAGATATTAATAGGTTCCTCAAAGTCACATCTCAAGAATTAATTTCCCTAAACTCCTACTAATTCATGGTGCATTTAATCATATGAATTTGAGATATCGAATAAAACTATCATATCCAAAACATTGTAACTCTTTGCGTGTAAACCTTTGAGAGTTTGAATATGAAAAGATAAAAGTAAAATACTTGTAATTAAAAAAAAAACTTGGAAATAAAAAGAAAAATGGTTAAATAAGGAAAGAATTTAAGTCAATGATTTATTAACAACCTTTTTATATTAGAGCCACAGTATCAAGTGAAAGGGAAGGGTTCAATAGTGGGTCCACTCCCCGAGGCATATGGAAACCTATCACCCACGACCATCGTCGCCAACCCACCTGAGCACCCTCATCAACCCCCTGTATGCAACATCATTCTTCTCCCTGTATGCTCCTCATGACCTTTGCTCGACGTCACTCCACCAACGACTTGGATCTTATTACAGTCCTCAGGTACATTTGGATCCCTTGGCTCGTCCTTCACACGTCTTAGACTCCAGAAGCTCCCTCACCTGTAATAATGATTTATATGGCTCTAATCATGGCTCACTATGGGTTATGTCTCCAATCTCGTCGACAAGATGGCCTCTCCTTAAACTTCCTCTTGAAGCCTACTCTCATATTTTTCTCCTTTGTCTTCCCTCTACTCCCTATGCCCTCGTCCACTCCCTCACCCCCCTTTGAATGTGGGTATCCCCTCCATCATGGTTTCCCTTGTTTTCCCCTTGTCCTGTCCACATCTATGGCTCGAGGTAGTTCCTCTCATCGCTCCAGAGGCAGTTCTTCCCAATACTCCAAAGGAAATTCGAATTTGAGGCTTATTTCAACATTTGAGGATTCGATCGAAGCCTATCAATCCCACACCCCACTAGAGATCAGGGCCAAAATTGACCTAACATAGGTGGATATTAGGGTTCTGAAGCTCTTCATTCAATATTATGAAGTCATGTGCACCAATGGTTCATGGATTCCATACATGGGCACTACTTGAGCTCGTGAATCCAATACTTGAAAACCATAGACATTTACTGGCATATCAAGATCTTGATGGGTCGATTCTTGGTCAAAAGGCATGAGGTACACCAGGAGATTCTGTTGCAGCTAGACAATGTACAATTGTAGATAAAATTGATGGATCATAAAAGCAACCTGTTGGCAGACGAACTTGATGGTTTGGACCTGACCAACTTGGATTTTCCTCAAACTCGGGTGCCTATGGCTAAGGAATTCCCTCTTATTGCTTAAATTCCCATGTTTTATAGTTTACTTAGTATGTTGTTTAGTTTGAGAGGTCTGGGTTTTCTTTCCCCGCCTCATAACAGTCTTGTTTATGATAGGAAAAAGTTAGAATATTGCATAACAGACAATCATAGGCTCTATTATTTCAATTTTTGCAGTTTTAAAATGCTTAAGTTTCATAGAACCATAAACAAGTTGATGCATTGTTTCTAGTCTAGTTTCCCTGTCGACAAACTAGCGACAAAGTTTTTGTACATTATTTTTAGGTGTTGTCTAATTGTTCTACGTTTTGGCCCTTTTCGACGGAATTCGATGACATAAATCTGCACGAAATCACAATTTTCTATTGTTTAAATTGCATTTATGAATGCAGAAATGGATTCAGCATGTTGAAAAAACCTTGAGGCGCTTGGATTGTGCGGAATTAACCACTCAAATCTACAGATCCAACAATTTATAGCCGCATTTAAAAGAAATATCCTTGAAAAAAAAAAAAAACGTAAAGTGTTTAGACTATGACTTATTTTAATACTAATATAAAAACTAAGAATAGCTTAAAAAAAAACTTTTATATTAGAGAATAAAATTAAAATACTCCAAATTTTAAATCTTTAAATAAATAAAAATGTATATTAATAATTTATTAATAAAAAATGTATATTAATAATTTATTAATAAAAAATGTATATTAATAAAAGGTTTTATTAAAGTAAATTTTATTAAACGATCTTATTTATTAAAAAAAAACACTCTAATCAAACAATAATTATTTAAGTAGTTTATTAATAAAAAAAGGGTTTATAGTATTAAATTGAATTTATTCAAACAATTTTATCATAATTGAAAAAAAAAAATTACTAATTAAACAATAATTACTAATATACATAAATACGAGATCATTAATATATAAATAATTTTATAATTACTAATATACATAAATACGAGATCATTAATATATAAATAATTTTAGTAGTTTATTAATAAATAAAAAATGTATAGTACTAAATTGAATTAGTTCAAACAACTTTATCATAAAAGAAAAATTACTAATTAAACAATAATCATTAATATACATAAATACAAGATATTTGTATTATATAAATAATTTTATATAACTTGAAAAATACACTATCATTGTTAATGATCGAATTTGACCTTTACCCTAAAGAACTCCAATAGTTTCAAGTAGCACAGCATATCTATGTTTGAGATATTAAAACAAAACTATTAGATCCAAATATTAATAGTTATTACATATCAAAGGAATGAATAAGAGAAATATTAATATCACTAAAATATAAATATTAAAATAAAAATTAGGATACAAGAAATACGCTTGCATTAAGTGCAAATAAATACACTTTGATGAAGTTAAAACACTGTTATATTCCTTAGTAAGCAACAATGAAAATAGTGAGTTGGAATCAAACATATTGGACCTATGGAATCTCTCGAGGTGGAGAGAAAAAGGGGGTTTACGGCTAGGGTTTTCATAGGAAACCTAAGATGATAGTTGCAAGCATTTTGGTGGAAAAGTAGTCACAACGACTAGTGGAGAAGACTGTTTTATGGATAAAATTTACAAGAGGAAGACTATGTAGATTTTTCTAAAGACCCTCTAGAGGAAAGTGATATTTGGGCAGCGCCAGGTGGCATCGGGATGGATACCAGTGATTTTGTTGTTGGTTGTGGGGGTGGTAATTGTGGCAGTGATTTTAGGCAGGTCTCTTTCCCTGGGGGGAGATGATCATCCCAAAGAAGTTGTTGAAGTTTTGAAACCCACCCATTACCAATCTGGATAGAAGATTGTAAGGTTACAGATTGTGGGCATGCCCATGGGGTTTCAACAGTGGTGGTCGGAGGTG
>ML785400.1:0-29228 GCA_009831015.1 Picea engelmannii
TTCTTTCATAAGCGTTGTGAATCGAGTTAGCAAAAAAAATATTATTTAAGATGAGAGAGCATTGGAGGTTTTACAATTTTCTATTAAAAAATGGTGTGGGGAATATTTCTGGCTAACCTTTAACTGTTTAAAAATTAGGGCTCCTAGTTGAGTAATTGATTTCACTCCGTTTCTAAAAAGAGGTTGAGAATTTAGCGACACTAAATCAATTTTTTTTTTTTAATTTAAGATGAGATTATATAAAAAAAAATGTGTGAAATAATATGGTTTGTTTTTGTTTTTTTATAATATTAATATTTAAAAAAAAAAAACAATAAATTGAAATTAAATATTTAAGAAAAACAAAATTAAAAGGGTTTTTTATAAATTTGATTCATTATATTTCTATAAAATCTTTACGAGTTTTCTGATGCCATGAACACCATTCCTATTGTCCCTACAAAGGAAGAAGTTTTATTTAGATGACATAAAGTTCGGGGTTAAGCAACTTGCAAATATGGGAAAGCTAAGGACATTGAAGGCTACCAAGCTGAAATTTTTTAAATCGAAGGGCCAATCCTTATCCCTCACATACACAAGCTCTTCAATTTAGTCAAGCAGGGCTTCCCTAAACCCTCATTGTTCCTATTTTTAAAAATTGGGATAGAAACATTCCCTCTAATTATAGGACCATTATTATTAGCTTGATTTTAGCCAAGCTTTATGGAATTATTTTGGAAAAGAAGATTAGTCTTTGGCTAGAAAGTCACGGTAAAAGAACTAAAGGCCAGACCGGGTTTAGGAGATATCATTCAATTGTGGACCATCTTGTTACCTTTAGGATCATTGCAGAGGAGTTTCGCAATACTAAAACCAATCTTTTTTGTTGTTTTGTTGACTTCATAAAAGCTTTTGACATGGTTCCTAGGAAAAACCTTTGGAATAGGTTGGAAGAGGTAAAAGTGCCTCTTGAGTTGAGGGTTGTTGCAATAAGGATGTATGAGAAAGTTATTGCTAAGTTTAAAAACATTGAGGGTTGGTCAAAAGAGATTAACTGCAATATCGGAGTCAAACAAGGATGTCCCTTGTCACCTACCATTTTTGGCATATACATTGACAAGTTAGAAGAATGCTTGGAAAAAGCAGGTTGTGTCGGCCCTACTCTCACTAGTATAGTCATCAATCTTCTTATTTATGCCGATGATATCGTTCTTCTGGCAAGGAGTCACCATGATCTTGAAAACCAACTAAGAATGCTCAAGGATTTTTGCTCCAATATGGATATGACTGTTAATACTGATAAGACTAAGGTCATGATTATTAAATCCAATAAGATCCCTTATGATAAATTTGTATATGACAACAACAATTTGGAGGAAGTGACTTCATACAAATATCTTGGAATTGATATTCACCACAAGCTCAATTGGAATTATAACATTGAGAAAAGGATTATTGGGGGATGGAAAGTTTATTATGGGTTTGAAAACAATTGTAAATCAGCTAATCTTTGGAGTTGGGATAAGAATAAACTCCTCTTTGAGACTCTTGTTACGCCTATTATTCTTTATGGATGTGAAGTCTGGGGTTGTAGTATCTCTCGTGAATCCTGGAGAAAGATAGAGCAAATACAAAAGAATTTTATAACCTACAATCTCAAAATTAAAGGAAATACGCACTATCCCATCCTCCTCTTAGAAACAAGTCTCTCCCCCATTGAGAGCATGGCTATGACTAGATACCTAATGTATAAGAACAAGTTAAAGAACATGGAAGACAAGAGGCTCCCTAAAATTGTTTCAAAATCAAGTCATAACCACCATCGAATCAAACGAGGATGGCATAAAGATGCTCGGTGTTGGATAAACTATTGGGGAATCATGGAAGAAACCATTTTGTAGAATAAAGATACTATTAAAAAAAACGTCAAATCAAAATTTAAGGAGAAAATGTGGTGTGATAAAGAGTTAAAGGAAAAAAGAAGGAAAAAGAGTTAAAGGAAAAAAGAAAATTAAGGTATTATAAAGATGTAATCAACCCTAATCTATAAGATCAACATTATCTATTTGTTTTGCCAAGTGTAAAGAAAAAAATAAGTATTGCTAAGATAAAAACAAATTCTCACGAGCTCCATAGTGAAACTAGGCGTTGGTCAATTCCTAAAACGCCATGGGATGAAAGAGTGTGTCACCTTTGTGACACTAAGAATGTTGAAGATGAAAAGCACTTTCTCTTATATTTTCCAACTTATACTCATATTAGATCTCATTTTCAAAATATTTATCACAATAACAACCTTCCTAACATCTTAACTCAACAAAAGTATGGTGATCTTGGAAAGCTTCTCGTAATGCTTTTCGAGCACAGAAACAAAATTCTAAAGAATCAAAAGTAATCACTTACCCTCTTAAGATCCAATAGACTAATTCAATCAATCGTAGTGAATGTTAATCAGCATCATCATCATATAAAAATATATATTTATTTTTTATTAAAAAAAATGTGTGAAATAATATTGTTTTTTTTTTAATATTAATATTTTAAAAAACAATAAATTAAAATTAAATATTTAAAAATAATAAGATTAAAAGTTTTTTTTTTTTTTTTATAAATATGACTTCATTATATATCTTAAAAGATCTAAATCAATATAAAAGAAATCACACACCGAAAATAAGGGAGAGAATCCAATCTCCATTTTCAAACACTGTGAGTGGGTTGATTTGCATGTGTAAGTCGGTTGAATTCTTTTTTTTGAGTCGGCATCATTTGTTTCCAAATATATCTTCATTCATTTTAACGGACTCGCCGACCTAGAAGGATTGAAGCTTATCCTTTCTATCCCGTGGAGGCTGGTGGTTGTGTTTTCTTTCGTATTTTGTTTTAAAACTTTTCACCCACGTTTCCAGGGTTGAAGTTTATCTAATCTAAAATTCTATTATCTTCAGTGGAGATAACAGAAAGGGCTTAGTTTAAAAGTTATATGTTTTTTTGGTAACAGTTTTGGTAATGTGATTGTTTGTGAAATCTTAATTTTAAAGTGTTTAAATAGTGTTTTTATAAATTAATTCAATTTCCTCAAAAATTAAACCCACAAGTTATATGTTTTTTTGGGTAATAGTTTTATGTGATTGTTTGAATGTATAAATTAATTTAGCTTCCTTCGAAACCAAAACCACGGGACAATTATTATATGCAATTTGAATCATTGAAATATGTAATTCCAACTATTTTTCAAATTTTCTAACTTGATTTTAAACAAACATCAAAAAAATACTAAAAAAGAGTAAAAACTTAGAACGTTAAGACTACTTCTAACAGAAAGTAGGTGTGGTTTAATTTATTTATTTTCTACATCTATTCTACAGAAATTTGGTAATTATAATCTCATTATTTCTAAAATGTGATGAGAAATTTTTCAAATTTTTTGAATTAGTGGTGTCAATTAAATTAATCTTATAATTGGTGATGAAAATAAATAAATAAATAGATAGATATTAATAGCTAGCATGTTATTTTAATGGGTGAATGGGAATGTTGAAGTAATGAAGAAAGGTGTGCATAGTATTATGTAAATTGTTGTTTGTTTGTTTTTTTTACACCCAAAACATATTGGTATGGCTATGGAATAAATACATGTTTTTTGAAATATCTTGAATCAATAAAACACATTGCGAAAATGTGTTGTAAATATATTAAGAAAGAGGTTGTAAGTGAGTTGAGTAGAAACAATGTAAGAAACAAGAAGAATCCATGACATATGAAGGACAAAGACACCTAGTACATATGAAGGACAAATACACTTAGTACATACCACATAGTTATGGAGTACATTCATTGATCTCAGAAGAGTAAAAATGGGTTAAACTGACAAAGCATCTAAGTGTGCTTCTTATTTCTTTCCCAGTTCAACAAATACACTATCTTTCATTTTTGTATAATGTTCAAAAGAGAAGAAGGGTGAGATTCACAAACTCGCTAATGATTTGACACATGATATTGTTGTGAAGGTTAACTCTTGTCATTCAACCTTTTCAATGTCTATGGCTTCCTTGGATAGTGTTAAGCCTTGGGATTTAAGTATAGTCGAGGCCCATGCAATTTTGAGCAGGATTTGTTTCTTTTTGCCCCATTTTATGAATGGGATTGGTATTTTGGGGGGGTTGATATGGTCCCATAGTGGACCGATATATGTATCAAACTCCACAACAACATATGTTGGCAAGTTTGGAGGGTCAACTCCTTGTGTGTGGGCAATTTGGGTGACCATTCTCAGTGCTCCATTAACCAATCTTGCTTGGATCCATAAATTGCAAGTCAACATAACATGTTGGCCAATACATAATAAGATATTTTGGTCCAATTGGTCGTCATCATCTTCCTTAGAGATAGAATAGCTCATACATTTTGCGATGTTGTGTGTGATTGGTTTGTTCAATGACTTTAACATTTGTTTATTATGTTGGGAAACCAAAATACTTGTTGCAAATAGGTGTATGGTTACATCGAAGGATTTGAATTTTATTGTAGACAATGATGTCTTTTTCTGGGACTAAAGGAATTATGAATCTTGTTGTAGTAGAGTTGCATTCTTGATGTTTGTCAACAAGCAACGAAAATGGATCTGCTCTCCATCCTGGCCCTATTGGCTGAAGATTGTTTGCAAGGTTACAATAGTGGTGAAGGAGTTGAAAAAATATCTACCCAGTGTTTCCCCTGCATACAAAGGTGTGTCCATAACATGCATTGTCTATCCTAGATCCCCGACAAGAATTATAGAGAAATGACCGAATGGAAAATTGTTGTTTTCTGGAAATGCTTCATGTAGACGGCTTTCAATTTGCACAAACAATTTACGCCCTATGTGATCCGGATTTATGAGCAGAACGAACTGAATAACAGGTTGAATACAATAATCTAGAGATACGGAGACAAACAACAAATATCCAGTGAACAATAACTTCTATTAAATAAAGAAAATAGGTTGAAACTGTAAAACTGCAGAACTGAAACAAATTGCTCGAATGGTGCTAGTTATATCTGAGAAGAGATGTGTCTGCTACGCGCATCTGTCTGAGCAAAATGATTACAATGAGGCTCCAGAGGCCTTTTTAACATTACTCATGAATTCCAAAACCCTAGACATCCAAAAACTTAACCCTAGGAGATGAAACGCCAAAAGTTATGTGGGCCCTAATGGGTAAGTTGGTGCCTCAACTTCCCGGGGTCGTAACTTTTGCATACCACCTCCGTTTTAGGCGTGTGATAGCCCGTAGGAAAGGTATTTTTGATAACTACGCATTATGTCATCAAACTTTGACTCTATTTACAGTTTGATTGTGTCAAGCCAAAAAAAACATTGTTTAGGGCCCCAAAACGGCCCTAGAAGTACAGAAATATGTATTGATATGAAAACTTCCAAAATAAGCCAGTTGGAATAAGTGGGAGGCCACCAATATCCACCTAGATGTTGTGTAGGGCTTCAGGACAGCCCTGAAAGTGCAGAACCCACAATTACAAAGAAATGTCATCATTACAGAGAAACGTGTTGAACTAAAAACTGTTAATATCAGCCAGTTGGAATAGGTGGGTGGCCACCAATATCCACCTGGATCACTATGAAGCCCATCTCATCAATTAGAACATAATGGATATGTTTCATCTCTTCCTCGAACACTGCCAATGTGTGTGCGTGTAAAGGCTGGAATATTTTTATTAGAATCTTAAGTGTTTCTTCTATAGTGGTTTCTTTTATGTTGAAAGTTGCAACTCCAGTGGGAGTGAGAAGTAGTATCGAACTATGTCCATAGGGAGAGTGTGCATTCAAAAAAGATTTAATGCAACTGATTAGGTAATATTTTCCAGTCCTAGTTGTTCCTTGGATGATCATCATCAAGGGCTATGGATTTTTTTTGTTGTGAATGTTGTAATATTATGTCGAATGTCTGGCATTGTTTGTGTCACAATTTATTGGCCCATGGAGTAATATGTTGGTTCTTTTGTAGCACATCCATACAAGGTCGATTTCTTTCGATGAAGTATGGTGCAAAAGTAAGAACTACTTCTGGAATTTATGGGTTGTTCCAACAATAATTGGTGTCAAAAACATGAATTCCAAGGATGTCAAGCTCATTGAAGTCTATATTGGTAGTAGGGATCAATATTGATAATAATTCCCACTCATTTATATCCATGTTCAGATGCATATGTGTATCATTGTCTTCAGCTTCATCTAGTGTTGTTTCTTCAAGATTTACGGGGGAACGTTGTGCATGCCATGCATGGTAGAGTCTTTTTATGTTATCCCAATTTTGTATAATTGTATCTCTTGATAATCATATGTTAGTTGCAAAGTTACAAAATGGTTTGTATAATAGTAACTCACTCCAACAGAAGTCGTCAAAGTTTTTGGAATCTGGTGTAGGAATGATCGCAAATCATGGCCAAACAAGGACAATTATTGGGGATCATCTTCATCGCCATGGGTAATTTTTCAATCGCGACTGTATGACCAATATTTTTCAATTTCAATGAGAGGGAGGGGATGAAGGAAAGGAGGGTGATTGACATGGGAAACAATGAAGTTAGATCTAGATTAAAAATCACGTGTATCTTTGGATACTCGACGAAATATATGGCTGCCAACATTCAACATGATGAAAAGACAACTACATGTGACAAGGGCGAGCTTCTGCAACATATGGAAACTTTCTTGGGTGCTTATATCTCGATTGACAATATCCTATGTGTGCAAGCACCTATAGGCAGATGAAGCAGGGTATTTTGGATTCAATGTATTTGTTATTCTAGTCAACATATAATAGAAGCATATTTGGAAATGTATTTCAAAACTGTGTGATGGGAAAGGATAGGTTGGCAATGTTGATAATTTACTTATGCAGCTAACAGTTATAGTTCTTCTTTCATTATTACAATTATTTAGCATATTAAATGCATATACAAGATCATTGAAAGAGAGACAATCACAGAAACAAGATAGACACAAATATTATCCTCGGAAACCCTTTAGGGGAAGAAAACCCAACAACTTCTTCTAAATAGATTCTTCAACCAAGAACAATACCAAGACAGGAAACATGTAGTCATTTTGTTGTGTCACCCCTTCTCTCCAAAACTTGTGCACCTTTCTCTCTCTTATAATTGAATGAGTTGAGCGAGTAGATGAGGCATCTATCCTCTCTATTTATACACAAGTGACTTTCCCTTTTAATTGTTAGGGATGACTTGAAAACTGTCTCTTAATCATATTTTACATTATCCAAAATAGGGGCCGACTTTACCATTACAATATAATAATATTCTTTTAGGGTTTTTGCATGATTAAATACAATCGGAGAATTTCTTCCACAACTACATATTCTTCAACACTCCCTCTTAGCTAGGAAGGTATTCTTCAAGAACAATCTGATTTTGCACGTCTATACACTTCGGCAATTATCTTGTTGAATTTCATGAATCTATATATCATAAGAAGTTATGCACTTTCACCAGCCTTTCGTACTGGAGTAACATACCTAATCCTAATCTATTTTATCATAAGAAGTTTCTCACTTTCACCAGCCTATATATCTATTTTATCTTCTTTTCCAGCACATTCATAATATTATTATCTTCTTTGCCAACACATTCATAATCTTAAATTTTCCATGGGCATGGGCAGATAACAGAAAGGGCATAGTATAAATGTTATATGCTTTTTTGGGGTGATAGTTCTGGTAATGTGATTGTCCATGAAATTCTAATTTTACAGTGTTCAAATCGTTTTTTTGAATGTATAGATCGATTCAACTTCCTCAACAACCCCAGGGCACTCATTATATGCAATTTCAACCACTGAAATATGCAATTCCAACTATTTTTCAAAATTTCTGGCCTCATTTTACACAAAACCTGTAAAAAAAAATACAAAAAAAGAGTAAAAACTTAAAACTTACGTCTAATAGAAAGTAGAAAGTAGTTGTGGCTTAATTTATTTATTTTCAACATATATTCTATAGAAATTTGGTAATTATAATCTCATTATTTCTAAAATGTTTTATTTTAAAATGTGATGAGAAATTTTTCAAAAAAAACTAATCACTTCATACTAATAATTAAAGTAATCTTATAATTGGTGATGAAAACAAATAAATAGATAAATAATAATAGCTAGCATATTCTCTTAATGGATGAATGAGAATGTTGAAGTAATGAAGGAAGGTGTGCATAGTATTATGTAAATTGTTGTGTGTTTGTTTTTTTACACCCAAAACATATTGGTATCGTGATGGAATAAATACATGTTTTTGAAATATCTTGAATCAATAAAACACATTATGAAAATGGGTTGTAAATATATTAAGAAAGAGGTTGTAAGTGAGATTAGTAGAAACATCGTAAGAAACAAGAGGAATCCATGACATATGAAGGACAAAGACACGTAGTACATACCACATAGTTATGCAGTGCATTCATTGATCTGAGAAGAGTAAAAATAGGTTATACTAACAAAGAATCTAAGTGTGCTTCTTTTTTCTTTCCCAGTGCAACAAATACACTATCTTGCATTTTTACATAACGTTCAAAAGAGAAGAAGGGTGAGATTCACAAACCCACTCATGATCTGACACGTGATATTGTTGTGAAGGTTAAGCCTTATCGTTCAACCTTTCCAATGTCTATGGTTGCCTTGGATAGTGTTAAGCCTTGGGATTTAAGTATATTCAAGGCCCATCCCATTTTGAGCGGGATTTGTTTCTTTTTGCCCCATTTTGTGGTTGGGATTGGTATTTTTTGGGGGTTGATATGGTCCCATAGTGGACCGATATATGTATCAAACTCCACAACAACATATGTTGGCAAGTTTGGAGGGTCGAATATTTGTGTGTAGCAATTTGGGTGGCCATCCTTAGTGCTCCATTAACCAATCCTACTTAGATCCATAAATTGCAGGTCAACATAACATGTTGGTCAATACATAACAAGAATTTTTGGTCCAATTGGTGGTCATCATCTTCCTTAGAGATAGAATAGTGTAGATTTTAACCTTGTACAATATTTACTGCAAACAGATTTTCAGTAAAAGAACAGAAAAGATACAATGGAAAATACAAACATTACACGGATATTTTTCCCCTAGAAACCCAACCAGGGAAAACTAGCATATTCTATATTCATTCATAGTGTTACATTGTTTATAATACAATATACATATAGGATCCAGCGGCATCCAAAACCCTAACCCATTGACCTGGATTAGTCAACAACCCTAATTCCTTAACCGGAAATAGAAAACCATCGGCAAAGAAACCATGTGCCAAAAAACCACCTAAATATGTGACACATTTCCCGAGGCAGAAAAAAAATTTGCAGGGGCACAAACCCAGAACCCCCCCCCCTCCCCGCGCAATGCAGACACTACAACTCATGCAAATAATATAACACATACCCAACATTCTCCCACTTGTTGTTTTCTTTGCATACATGGGGTTACATGGTTACATAGTCAACAATCCAGGGCAGCAATGCCCATGGATCCTCTACACCAAGAGAACTTCTCAGTGCTCACAGATTTTCTTAATGAATCTGCAACATTCTTCAAAGTGTCCACCTTCATCAGTAATACTTTATTTTCTTCAATCATGTCTCCCACGAAATGATATTGAATATCAATATGCTTTGTCTTTGAATGATAAGTCGGGTTCTTCACCAGAAAAATTGCACTCTGGCTGTCACAATATATCCTTACAGCTTGTTGTACCAACCCAATACCTGAACACAATCTTTGCAACCATACTTCTTCCTTACTTGCATGAGTGGCTTCCATGTATTCAGCTTTTGTAGTTGAAAGTGCCACTACAACCTGTCTTTTGCTCATCCAACTTATTGCTCCTCCAAATAGGTTAAACACATACCCACTTGTAGATCTCTTACGATCCAAATCTCTAGCCCAGTCTGCATCCACAAATCCATGTATATCCACCACTATGTCCAATCCTGATTTTCCTTCATAGCACAATTCATAGCTATCAGTGCCATGCAAATACCTGAAAACCCTTTTTAATCTTGTCGAATGCTCCTTCTTTGTTTTTGACATATACCTGCTCAAAACTCCCACTGCATGTGCAATGTGCAGTCTAGTACAGACCATTGCATACATCAAACTGCCAATTTCACTCACATATGGAACACAAGACATGTCCTCCTCCTCTTCCTATGTCTTGGGACACTGATGCGCAGATAACTTTACACCAACAAGAATAGGAACCTTGACCGGTTTACATTCCTACATATTAAACCTCTGCAATACTGTCTCGACATATTTTCTCTAATTTAACCAGAGTTTCCTCTTTTTCTGATCTCTTTTAATTTCCATGCCCAAAATGAAATTTGAAGCACTGAGATCCTTCATGTCAAATTTAGAGGACAACTGATTTTTCACATTCGGAATAATCTCCTTGTGGTCTCCTATCAACAACAAGTCATCCACATACAAGACCAAATAAATCAAATGATCACCAATTAATTTAAAATACACACAGTGATCCTCTTTGCTTCTTTTGAAGCCAAGTCCCATCATATAAGTATCAAATTTTTGATACGACATCCTTGGTGATTGTTTTAAACCATACAGGGACTTTTTCATCTTGCATACTAGCTCCTTCTTTCTCTTCACAACATAACCTTTTGGTTGCTTCATATAGATTTATTCTTCCAGATCCCCATTTAAGAATGTTGTCTTCACATCCATCTGTTCTACTTCAAAATCAAATGCAGCGGCAACAGATAACAGAAATATTATAGAGGTTAACTTGGCAATAAGAGAAAAAATATCACCAAAATCAATTCCCTCAACCTGGGAATAACCCTTTCCTACTAACCGAGCTTTGTATTTCTCCACTTTTCCTTCTACATTCATCTTTTTTTTAAATACCAATTTGCTTCCAATGAAATTTCTTCCAGCTGACAACTCCACTAGATCCCAAGCCTCATTCTTATCCAAATATGTCATTTCTTCATACATGGCCTTCCAGATATTTTCATCCTCTTAATCAACTGCCTCCCTGACAGTTCTAGGATCATCATCAGTAATAGACAAAGCAAAATTTGAATGGAAATCAGATGGAGTATACATTTCCATTAGCCTTCTTTCTCGAATCGATCTCCTCAATACTGGAGTATGAGGATCTTCTTATTTAGATTCTTGTTCTTATGTAGAGTCTGACTCATCATCCTTTAAATCAAACTCTATTTTCTCTAGTTCTTCCTTACTTGGTAGGACTTCTTGTTTAACAACATCCTTCATTTCTCTAAAAACCACATCTCGACTATACACTACCTTCTTAGTTTCTGGGTTTCAAAGCTTATAACCCTTGAGACCATCTTTATATCCAATAAAGATACACTTTTCAGCCTTCTTATCTATCTTACTCCAATTTCCATTTGGAACATGAACATATGCATCACAGCCAAATACCTTGAGATGTGTGAGAGAAGGTTTATTACCAGTCCATACCTCTTGTGGAGTCTTTTCATCCAACGTTGATGAGGGTGATCTGTTGACCAGGTAGCATGTAGTACCCACTGCCTTTGCCCAGAATTCTTATCCTAACCCGGCACCACTGAGCATGCACCTTGTTTTTTCCATCATCGTCATGTTCATTCTTTATGCAACTACATTCTGTTGAGTTGTATATGGAGTAGTCTTCTACCTTGCTATACCACACTTCTTACAGAATTCTTCAAATTCAGTCCCGCGGAACTCTCCGTCATTATTTGTCCTGAACACCTTGATTCTTTTCTCTGTTTGATTCTCAACAAGAGCCTTAAACTCTTTAAACTTGTCAAAGACTTCAGATTTATTCATGAGGAAATATATCCAAGTATTCCTCAAGAACTCATCTATAAATGAGACATAGTACACATATTTTCCCAATGATGGGACCGATGCAAGTCCAAAAACATCACTGTGAACTAGTTGTAAAATTCCTTCTGCCCTCGTTGCACCAAAAGGGAATCTTACCTGATTTTGCTTCCCATATACACAATGTTCACAGAAATCAAAATCCAGAGAGCAGTTAGACATACCTTCAACCATACCTTTACCGTGTAGTAGTCGAAGATCCTTCTCTCCGATATGCCCCAGTCTTTGATGCCATAGCATAACCTTTTCTCCATAGACTGTAGGATTTCTTTCTTCTTCAAATCCAATATCAAGAACAATGGAACTATTACACCCATCACTAATAGTGCTTCCTTGCAGCTTATATAGAGTTCCAAACTGAACTCCCTTCAACAACACCATTTCTCCTCGAACCATCCTGGAGGTTTCCTTTTCAAATATTGTTTTTACCCCTGTATCATCCATTTTGCTTATAGAAATCAAATTTCTGGCCAAACCTGGGATGTGCAGAACACTAGGCAGTCTTCTAATCCTTCCATCTATGAGCCTCAACTTGACTTTCCCTCAACCTGTGATCCTAGTTTTCGAGTCATCACCTAGGAAAAAATTACCTCCATCATACCTTTCATATTCACAGAACCACTCCCTATGGGGATTCATATGAAATGATGCACTTGATTCAACCAACCATTCCTCATAATCTCCATGTGTACTTGAACAATCCAAGTACACATCCCCTCCTTCTTCCTTGGAGGTATTTTCTTTTGTAGAAGGAGATTCTTCAGATCCCTTCTTTTTCTTAACTTTGGATCTACACTGCTTCTTGTAGTGCCCTGCTTTTCCACATCTCCAACATACCTTTACAAAATTTCTAGGAGATTTAGATCTACCCTTAGACTTAGATCTCCCACTTGAGAACTTAGATCTATTTCTTTCCTGGGAATGTCCTCTTGCAAATAATGTTTATCTGCTCTGTCCTTCCATATTCTTTTGTCTCATCTCCTTCGACAACAAGGATGAGAGCACTTCATCGAACTTCAAGGTAGTTGTATTACTACCTATGGACACAACTAGAATATCCCACGAGTCTGGTAAAGAAAACAATAAATTGATACAATTATCTTCATCTGAAATTTTAATCTCAATGGATACTAATTGACTTACCATAGTATTGAAGGCATTCAAATGCTTTTCCACCGAGTCTCCATCTCTCATCCTCAGGTTATACATCTTCTTTCTCAGGAATAGTTTATTTATTAGGGACTTAGAATGATACAACTTCCCTAACTTATCCCATAAATACTTGGTTGTAGATTCCTCTGACACATTCAGTAATACTGAATCTAAGAGAAACAGTCGGATTGTGCTCTTTGCCTTCCGATCCAAATTTTTCCAGTCATCTGTTGAAGTTCCTGTAGGTGAAATACCTAGATCTACAGTGATCCACTGATCTTTGTCCACCAACAGATCTTCCATCTTGAGCTTCCACAACTCAAAACTTTTCCCATTAAACTTCTCGATCTCGATCTTCAAAATGCTTGCCATTTCTTTTCACCTAAAAAATCGATACCACAGATCTCCCACTGTAACAAGTCTTATCACAGTCCCGAGCCAAACCCTTGACACAAAGGCATCCCCCTGAAGCCAACAAATCTCTGATACCAAATGTAGATTTTAACCTTGTACAATATTTACTACAAACAGATTTTCAATAAAATAACAGAAAAGATACAATGGCAAATACAAACATTACACAGAGATTTTTCCCCTGGAAACTCAAACCGGGAAAAGTAGCATATTCTATATTCATTCATAGGGTTACATTATTTACAATACAATATACATATAGGAGCCAGCAGCATCCAAAACCATAACCTAATGACCTGGATTAGTCAACAACCCTAATTCCTTAACCAGAAATAGAAAACCATCAGCAAAGAAACCATGTGCCAAAAACCACCTAAATATGTGACACATTTCCTAAGGAAGAAATATTTTTCTCGGGGGCATTGCCCCCAAACCCCCATGTGCACCCGGCGCAACGCAGACACTACAACGCTTGCAAAGAATATAACACATACCCAAGAAATAGCTCAAACATTCTGCGATGTTGCATGTGATTGGCCTATTCAATGACTTTAAAATTTGTTTATTATGTTGGAAGGCCAAAAATTTTGTTGCAAATAGGCATATGGTTGCATCGAAGGATTTGCATTCTATTGTAAACAATGATGTATTTATCTGGGAATAAATTAATTCCCAATCTTGTTGTAGTGGAGTTTCATTCTTGATGTTTTTCAACAAGCAACAAAAATGGATTTTCTCTCCATCCTCACCCTATTGGTTGAAGATTGTTTGCAAGGTTACAACAATGGTGAAGAAGTTGCACAAATATATACCTGGTGTTTCCCCTGCATACAAAGGTGTGTCCATAACATGCATCATCTATCCTTGTTACACATTATTTCCCTCACCCCTATGACAGTTAATGATGTAAACCTATCCTTTGTCTTTAGAAGGATCAATGACTTGAATCCCTAAAGAAGAATGCAGACATATTTTCCCAGAACGATGAAAATGATATTTTCCTTTGTAAAAAACCCTATAAAGAGGGATATTCGCACTATGTTCATTGTTAAGCATGCGATGATCCTACGATATAGGATCATCATAAGATACACCACATTGGTCTGTGACATCGTCGCACTCTTCTCAGTATTAAGGGTGCGACGATTTTCCGTACGAAGGAAAAAGAGAAGCTTATCGATCCTTCTAGAATAGAAGTTTCGATGGTGAGTTGGCCTCTGATTGGTTTGGATATGAGTCGCATCCCTGATCTCATAGGATGATCCTAACCTCCTCACCCTATCCTTTTCATCCTATAAAAGGAGAGGAGTTCTCATGGGGAAAGTTAGCTTGGGAAAGTTGGCTAGCTTTTGGTGTGAGCTTGAGTAATTTTTGTAGCTTTGGGATGTGCTTTGTCAAGATAGATTATTGGTCTCAGAATCCATGGAGCAAGAAATGTGTGGGAAGCAAGGAAGTGTTGTAAGGGACCTTACAACATCAAGGCATCAGTTGTATTCTCCTTTCATATTTCTGATACAACAATATATTTCTTTCCCATGAAATTGTCCTTATTTTATTGTATGACTCCTTGATCACATACATAGGTTTTGTTGAGTATACGTCGTTGCTTTCACTTCATTGGCTTGTTTCTATTTATAGGTTTAGCATCCTATAAGCCTTTCAATGGAGCGAGGATGAAACTAGCGAGGACAAATGACATTTAAAAGGTATGGCATTTATCTCTTGTTAGTTAATATGCTTGATAATTAAAACTTAGGGAAAGTTTTATATTATGTCTTGTTTTGTTCTAGTTTTGGGGTGAAACTAGGGAGATCTGTTTGTGTCTGCACTTACCAATTTGTCTAATAACAAAATTGGTGACCATACTAGGGAACAGATTGTTTTCCTAGTTTGTCTTGCTTTCTTTCTTTGATTGCCTGGGTTTTGTTTTCTGAATCACTGGGAGATCTAAATGAACTGTTTGACTGTTTAAATTCACTGGAAAACCTTCTTGCTTTTTATTTTTTCCATTTTTCCTTTAATCATCGCATCCTTCTTTAAGGGACAGTGTGACGATTTAGGATCGATGCACCCTTCCTTGAGAAAACAATGTGACATCGTCGCACTGTACTGTTCTCTGGCCTGCGATGATCAGGGATCGTCACAGTGTGTTAGTCTAATAGCCTGTGACGATTGTGTGAAAAAATAATTTTGGATGGTTTTTCTTGCATGGATCTTAGATATGGTTTTGGGGTGAGTTTTTGGGTTTGATTATGGTTTGTTTACAGTCTGCTTGACAGCTTTAATATACTTTTAGCCATCTTTGCTTTGTTTTAGCTTGTTTTCTTTTGAAATATTTGATCTCTTGCTTTGAGTATCTTTTAGTTATCAAGAATTGTTTTTATTTAGAATTGTTTGGTGAAGGAACACTTCTTTTTTCTGAATGATTTGTGTTCAAGAGAAAATGTGTTTGGGTTGTTTTGTTTTATAGAGATTTGTTATTGCTTTTAGCTATCTTTGAGACAAAAAGTTTTAATTTCTTTCTTTGCACTAGATTGGGGGCATCCTTGCATTTGAAGTAGCGAAATTGCATGGTTTTTGGCATTTTTAATCTTGAATTCTTAAAAAACATTCCCCCTCATGGCTGAGGGGGGGAAGAATTGTGTATTGGTGTACAGTCTCTTTAGATCATTTCTTAAAGTTCTTGATATTGATGAGTTTAATAAAATTTTGGGACATTGTGCATCTGGGAATGATAAACGTTTTCTCCTTCTCGTAATATAGCTTTCATCGAAGTGAAATATTTGCATTCTCATTTATTTGCATTGTTTAGAGTCGGTCAAAACATTATTTAGTCCATGCCATTTTCCTCTTGAGTAACAATAGCCTTAAAATAAAGCGCTTATAAAAATTGATTAGACATTTTTATATTTTCTGGTAGAAAACCTACATTAGATTAGTTGTAGGGCTTTGGAATAGGTGTGAAATATAACTTTCCAAAGTTGTAAACAAACAAAGAATCTTGAGTTAGGGAGTGGTGAAATCCACTTATTACATTTTGTCCTAGAATACCTTCTCACACAAGGGTCCATCACGAGGTCTCATTAGGGCCAACAGAGTTACTCACCCTGCTTTGTTGGTCTTAGTGTAGATATTGTACGTATTATTGGGCGTCACTTGAGAAGAAAATCCTGTGGGGACCTTCCCGAGTCGATTTCGGGCTTAGATACCTTGCCCTTGCGTGCGGATTGGATTGTTGACTACTTCCCCGGGCATCATTTTCGTAATTGGTAACCTTAGTGGCCTATCTCTTTAGGGTATTTACACAAGGTGACTATGGAGGGGCAAGTCTTCACGGTACCTAGCATCGACATTGGCCAAACTCACTTGGGCTCCTTGGAAGGTATACCCACGTTTATGTGTGAGAGATTGCACCAGGGTGTAAGTCCATTAAGCAAGTCATCAACGTAACTTTTCCACCCGCTCTATCTCATCCCCTTCTTACATTGTTCTTGTGATGTTGGATTTCATCACCAACTAGTGCATTCATTATAAGAAGGTTTTGTTTGCTTGTTTGCTTCCTAGATTTTTAGCGTGTGTTGTTTATTTTCCCTAGTATAATCTAGGTTGGATTTGTGTTTAATGGCGTCAATTCCCATAATGACCAATGAAGGAACCCCTTTTCCAGGGGAAACTTTTGTTTTTCCTTCTTACGAAAATGTTGGTCCTCCTTATATTGATACTTTGAGCCTTCCAGGTCTCACAATTGGATTGTCAATATGGTTGTTTTCCACTCCGATAATCATGAATGTAGCAAGTGCTTCAGTTGTAAGAACTTACCCCCAATAACATCAACCTCATGTTGATCCTTTGCCTTCTTCACCAGTAAGATCTTCTTCACCTTCTCCACTTGAAAGGTCTACTTATGTTTCATTTTCTTCGTTGAGTGAAAGCTCTGAACCTAGTAACCCAGTGGATAATAAGAAGAACAAGAAAAGGAAGAATAAGAAGAATAAAAATAAACAAGAGTCCAAGCTTCCAACCACTTCCAGAAGTGTTGGAAAACAACCAATTACTATTACTCGTTTTGGGAGTGTTGATGATGTCAAGATCACCCAAACAACCCGTAAACCCAAGTACCCTTGTAGGATTTGTAAGGGTAGCCATCTTCTTAAATATTTCCTTGGTCTATCCAAGGTTATAGAAGCATGGTCTACACACCCTCGCCAGCCTGTATCGTCAGCCTATGAACAACATGTTGATGACCTCATGTCAACTAGTCAGGATATCGTTGAGCGGAAGAAAACTAGAGTCAAGTTCCCGTGTATGTTTAGTGGAGGGAGTCATCAAAATCACCTTTTCCCTCGTATGGACGAAGCCTCAAAATTATTGGAAGACATGATTGTTTCCCAACCTCAACTTCCATCTGCTTATCTCAAGATTACTCTTGACCCACTTGTAGTTGATGGAATGATCAATCTGGTCCTTTCATCGGTCAATCTAGTTGATTAGGTAGTCAATCTGGTCATGTCTTTAGTTGATCCATTTGAAAAAGTGGTCGATTTGATCCCATCTTCAGTCGATCCTACTCTCCCTTTAGAGAGTTTCACCCAAGCGGTCGATTTGTTTCCACCCATCGACCCCATTCTCCCCTTGGAGAATGCAACCCAAGTGATCGATATGATTACATCATTAGTTGATCCTACTCTCTCGTTAGAGAGTAAAATAGATATTGCCCACATTTTTATCGTTGATACAAATTCTACTATGTTAGGGGGAATTCCCCCTTCTCCCGTGGAACCCCCTCTAATTAATAAAGCCATCTTTTTTTATTGGGGTGCACTAACTAGACCTCATCTTCCCTCTCACATTCCTTTCAAGATTACAGTACAGGTTTGTGGTCGGGACGTTCCTCATATGTTGATAGATGAAGGTTCGTCCCTTAGTATTTTGTCCTTTATTGCTTGGAAAGCTTTGGGTTGTCCTCATCTTGTGTTGGTTATGTAGAATATGTTGGCTTTCAACAGAAAAACTAGTCAAACTTTAGGGACCCTTCCTCGGTTTCCCTTAACTTTGGGAGGGAAAATTGTCTTTGTTGATGTCATGGTAGTCCAAGACCCCTTGGATTTTGATTTACTCATTGGGCGAGATTATGTCTATACCATAAAAGTTATCGTGTGCACTCTTTTTCGTGTGATATATTTCCCTCGCAATGGAAGAGTTGTGATTATTGATCAACTCTCCTTTGTTGGCCTCGATTGGATTATCAATCCAGCGACATCCCTGAACGGTTATTATATGCAGACGGTGTCTCCCCCACCACAGTTCAATTATGTGGCGTTGTCTCCCATGCTTTCATCTATCGATATAGATGAGCCTCTCACTGTTAGATCAATCTCTTATGACTTGGATCCGGTAGTTGACATGGTGATATTTTTGGTAGGCCTTTTAGAGCCTGACCTCCCTACCCCTATCCCAACCCTCGACATGTGTTTCTTACAGAGTGTGTTTCTTCCATCAAATGAAGATCTCTTGGAATCCATGACGGATTTTTATCCCTTGACATGGTGTCCTTCCAGAGAATTATCCTCTTGGAATACATGATCAAGAATAGGAGTTTGAGCATGGTTTTATGATTTCAAGCTCATTAAAAAATAAAAACCAGCGATGAGCATGGTTTTCTGACTTCAAGCTCATTAAAAAATGAAACCAGCTATGAGCATGGTTTTCTAATTTCAAGCTCATTAAAAAATGAAACCAGCTTTGAGCATGGTTTTCTTATTTAAAACTCATTAAAAAATGAAACCAAATTTGAGCATGGTTTTATGATTTCAAGCTCGTTAAAAAATGAAACCAGCTACGAGGATAGTTTTCACATCTCTGTAGCAACCTCGTTAAAAAATGAAACTGAGCTTACGAGCATAGTTCTTTTTTATGTTTCAAGCTCGTTAAAAAATGAAACAGAGGTCCAGGGATTGAACTTGGATTCGTGAGCATAGTTCCTATTCATGTGCCAAGCTCGTTAAAAAATGAAATAGATTTTCCCCCTCTTCGATTGAGTCAAGTACTTCATTATGTATTGTATTTGAAGCTTCCTTTCCTTCGCCTGTGCTATTGGATGAAATGAAGCTAAGGGGGCAATACTTACAGCCTCTGGACTTCATGATGAAGTTAAGTCGCTAGCTTCTTAAGCTCAGGGATAAGTACCAACCATCCCTGAATAATGCGTTGGGAGGTCTCAAGCATAGTTTTCTCTGGTTCAAGCTTGTATAAAAATGAAACCACCTACCTCAACCATAGTTTCCTCTAGTTCGGCCATTTATGTAGTCCTTAAGCCTTCTATTGTGTCAGCCATCCCTGAGTCAGTCCTGAATCACTTGTTACTTAGATATACTTCAAATATTTTTACCTGTTTCATGTCATTGATGGGGGATACACTAATGCCTTCATGTGATGAGTCTCTTCCTGTCGACTTCAACTCATTATCCAGGAATTAGACTTAGAAACTAATTGGTACCTTGAAACTTGCATGCCTCAATGGGGGGTTTCCTCGCTTTCGACTGTGGGTTTTCATTATTGACCACTGATCAGTAGATTATGTCGAGTGTTCGACTTCAACTCATTAATTCACAT
This sequence comes from Picea engelmannii, assembly GCA_009831015.1. Lineage (NCBI taxonomy): Eukaryota > Viridiplantae > Streptophyta > Pinopsida > Pinales > Pinaceae > Picea > Picea engelmannii. The sequence continues at coordinate 20,081 of ML785400.1, forward strand.
TCATTGGATTGTACTAGAGTACCTTGGTAGTCATTGACATTAATGGTGATTTCCCTCACACTTGTTAATGGTATTAATTAATGACCGGTAATCAAGTGGTTTCTACCATGTTCGACTTCAGCACATGTATTTGCATGGTTAGATTCGTACTATAGAGTGGTGGAGATGAAGACCCTGGATCTTTTCTGACAGATTCATATTACATTGGAGTATATTCAGATTGTGTTGTTGCATAGATCCACAGTGTATGTCTCATGGCTATGTTCAAATTTGAGTCTTTAACACATAGATCCATAGTGTATTTTTGGTGGCTATGTTCAGATTTGAGTCATATTGACATGGATCCACAGTGTATGTTTGGTGGCCATGACCTGTCTTACTTGACATGAATATTTGCATGTTGGCATTTATTCTTTGATTCATTTGTATTCGGAGTATGGGAATTCCTACCTCAGTAATGAGATATTATTGTATTGTATTTCCTTGTTTGTTGGCAGGTTTTTGACCGACGTGTTCCTTCTTCCTAACACACACTCGACAAAGTATTCCAGCTATCAGTCTGTTCTAACTTTATATTTTGGGGGGCTCACTGTTACACATTATTTTCGTCACCCCTATGATTTTTAATGATGTAAACCTATCCTTTGTATTTAGAAGGATCAAGGACATGAATCCCTAAAGAAGAATGGAGACATATTTTCCCAGAAAGATGGAAATGATATTTTCCTTTGTAAAAAACCCTATAAAGAGGGATCATCGCACTTTGTTCAGTATTAAGGGTGTGAAAATCTAGGATCGTCGCATGCTGCACCACGCTGGCCTGCGACGTCATTACACTCTTCTCAGTATTAAGGGTGCGACAATTTTTTGTATGAAGGAAAAAGAGAAGCTTATCGATCCTTCTAGAATAGAAGTTTTGAGGGTGAGTTGGCCTCCGATCGATTTGGATCTGAGTCACATCCCTGATCTCATGGGATCATCCTAACCTCCTCACCCTATCATTTTTAGCCTATAAAAGGAGAGGAGTTCTCATGGGGAAAGTTAGCTTGGGAAAGTTGGCTAGATTTTGGTGTAAGCTTGAGTAATTTTTGTAGCTTTGGGTTTGCTTTGTCAAGATAGATTGTTGGTCTCAGAATCCATGGAGAAAGAAGTGTGTGGGAGGCAAGGAACTATTGGAATGGACCTTACAACATCAAGGCATCGATTGTATTCTCATTTTCATATTTCTAACATAGCAATATATTTATTTCCCATAAAATTGTCCTTATTTTATTGTATAACTCCTTGATCACATACATAGGTTTTGTTGAGTATATGTTGTTTCTTTCACTTCATTGCATTGTATCTATTTACATGTTCAGCATCCCATAATCCTTTGAATGGAGAGAGGATGACACTAGCGAGGACAAACGACATTTAAAAGGTATGTCATTTATCTCTTGTTAGTTAGTATGCTTGATAATTAAAACTTAGGGAAAGTTTTATAATATGTCTTGTTTTGTTATAGTTTTGGGGTGAAACTAGGGAGATTTGTTTGTGTCCGCACTTACTGATTTGTTCGATAACAATCCTAGATCTTTGACAAGAATTATAGATAAATGATCGAATGGAAAATTCTTGTTTTTTAGAAATGCTTCATGTAGACGGCTTTCAATATGCAAAAACAATTTAGGCCCTATGTGATCCGGATTTATGAGAGGAACAAAATGAATAACAAATTGAATAAAATAACACAGATATATGAAGAACAATAATAGATATCCAGTGAACAATAACTTCTATTGAATAAATAAAATAGGCCGAAACTATAAAACTACAGAACTGAAATAATTTGCTCGAATGGTGGTAGTTATCTCTGAGAAGAGATGTGGTTGCTACATGCATCCATCCAAGAAAAATGATTACAATGAGTCTCCAGAGGTATTTTTAACAATGCTCATGAATTTCAAAACCCTAGACATCCAAAAACCTAACCCTAGGAGATGAAACACCAAACGTTATGTGGGCCCTGATGATTAAGTTGGTACCTCAACTTCCCGGAGTCGTAATGTTTGCATACGACCTCCGTTTTAGGAGTGTGATAGCCCATTGGAAAGGTATTTTCGAGAACTACACACTATGCCAACAAAACATAACTTAGTCTACAATTCAACTGGGGCAAGCCAAAAAAACATTGTTTAGGGCCCCAAAACGTCCCTGGAAGTACAGAAAGATGTATTGATATGAAAAGTTCTAAAATAAGCCAGTTGGAATAGGTGGGTTTCCACTAATATCCACCTAGATGTTGTGTAAGGCTTCAGGACAACCCCAGAAGTGTAGAACCCACAATTACAAATAAATGTCATCATTACAGAGAAACGTGTTGAACTAAAAATTGTCAAGATGAGCCAGTGTGAATAGGTGGGTGGCCACCAATATCCACATGGATCAGTCCTCCCCCTTAGGAAGAAATGGTATCCATTGTGTTGCATTCCCCCATAAAGTGAAGAAATTTCTACTGAATTTGGCCCCTGGTGAGCCACTTGTTTTGGTGCAGGAGCTACCTTGCCTTGACAACCTTATAAAGTTGGATCCTCTACTGGCGACTGCCCTTGACCTGTGTGTCCACTATCTGATCAATGGATTTTTGTTCCATGCAGTCAGGGTTGAGCTATGTTGGTGTCAACTGTTCTGCGATCTTCGAGGTGTCCAATAATGGTTGAAAATATGGCCAAAGGAGGTCCACATTGAACATTGGGTGAAATCCAAGGAAGGGTGGAGGGTTGAGATCAAAAGCATTTCCACACTACTTCTTTGCTTGATGAGCACGCTGCAATATATTCTGCTTCATTCGTACTTAGTGCCACATTGGTTTGCTTCCTATTGAACCAAGCAATAACAGTTGATCCTCGACTAAAGAAACACCTAGATGTACTTTTCCAATCTTCTATACTACCATCCCAGTTTGAATCAGCATATCCATGTAGGCTTATCTCATGATCTGAGGTATATCTAAGACCACAATCAATTGTACCCTTTAGGTACCTCAATATGTGTTTTTCCACAATCAGGTGAACATGTCTCTGCTCAACCATATACTGACTCAAGGTGTTCACTACAAAACATATGTTTGGTCTTGTGTTTGTCAAATACATTAGTGATCTGATCGTATGTCTATAGAAGGTGACATCCACTATTTTTGAATATGTATCACTTAGCAACTTCATATTAGTCACCATGGGCATAGGAATGGCCTTGTAATCCATCATATCGAACCTCTTCATAATCTCTACTGTATATTTTCCTTGGTTTAGGAAAATCTCATTTTGTCTTTTCCATACCTCTAGACCTAGGAAGTAGTGCATTATTCCTAGATATTTCATCTTGAATTATGCAACAAGCTTCCTCTTGCTCTCATCGATGGGCTTCTCTTCTCCTGTTAGAAAGAATTCATCTACATACAACAGTAGTATTACTAGACTTCCATCCTCAACCTTGTAGTATAGGTTGGGATATACTTTACTCTTGGTAAAGCCCAAACTCATTAGTAAGTTATCCATTCTCCTGTACCAATCCCTGGGGTATTTCTTCAAACCATACAAGGATTTCTTTAGCCTACACACATGTGACTGTCTATCATGTGTCTCAAAACCTTATGGTTTCTCCAGATACACTTCCTTTTCTATCTCACCATTCAAGAAAGTTATCTTCACGTCCATCTAGTGTATCTTCCATTTCTTTACTACAACTATCACAAGTACAGTCCTAATGGAAGTGTATCTTGTTACAGGAGAAAAATTATCCTCATAATCAATGCCTTCTTTCTAGGAGAATCATCATTCCACAAACCTTGCCTTGTAATTTTCAATACTGCCATATGCTGCATGTTTTATTTTGTAAATTCATTTTGAGCTTATGATTGATTTCTCTCGTGGTATTGGAACCACATCCCAAACATAATTTTTCAAAATGGATTGGTACTCTTCAATCATGGTATCCTTCCATTCCTTATTTTTTGCATCCTTTTCATAACATGTAGGTTCTATATCAATAATGTCACTAAGGAGTGCCACGTAACTTGAATAAGTTTTTGGTTTCTTTCTCTCTTTGTAAGTTCCTTCTAGAGCACCGTATTTTTCTGCATCTTGTATAATCTCACAATCCCAAGCTTGCCTCTTCTTTCCTCCAGGTGGATCTGTGGGTCTTTGTGGCTTTTCCATGTCATTATTTTCTATATCATGTTTTTCAGGTACAATATCAATTCTTGTGTCTACAACTCTTGGAGCTATCGGTTCTTCATCATGGTATTCATCTATATGACACTTCCTTGAATTGTTGAATGTTGCATCCTCATAGAAGGTAACATCTCTACTAATCTCAACCCGTTTGTGACCAGGGATGTAGACTCTATATGCCTTCGATGTTTCACTGCAACCGACAAATATGCCCTTCTTTCTTGAAGGGTCCAATTTGGATCTTTTGTCCTTGGGAACATATACATTTACTGGATAGCCAAATATTCTCAGGTGGTTGACTTCTGGCTTCTCTCCTGTGAACATTTCTTTTGGGGTCTTACTCCCAAGAAAAAATGGAGTGTTATGTTCTGCACATACACTACAGTCCTTGTTGCTTCTGCCCATAGATGTTTTGGTAAGTTCTAATCATGAAGCATGGCCTTCATTGCTTCCATTATGGTTTGATTCTTTCTTTTTGCCACACCATTTTGTTGAGGGTTGTATGGAGTAGATAGCTCCCTCTTAATCTCAGCTTCCCTGCAGAATGCCTTGAATTCATCTTATATGAATTCTCCACCATTGTCTGACCTCAAGACATTAATCTTCTTTTCAGAGAGATTTTCTATGAGGGTCTTGAATTCCTTAAATTTTCTAAACACTTCACCTTTTGTCTTTAAGAAATAAATTCAAGCTTTGCGTGAAAAGTCATCAATGAAGGAGACATAGTATACATACCCATTGGATGAAGAGGTGGACATGGGTCCACATACGTATGAGTGTATAATTTCCAATACGCCTTTGGACTGGCTTTCATTGCTTGGAAATGGGCTCTTCATTCTCTTGCCTTATGCACAGCCCTTGCATATGCCTTCATGATCCGTGATCTTTTCATTGAAGTCACTTATAAAGAATTGTATTAAATGAGCACAAATTAAAATGCATTATTAAAGAAGGAAAATCTCAATAATGAAGAGACATAAGAATTATATCTGGAAAAAAAAACTTGATAATGGATTTTGTCCCTAGTGGACTACGTCTCTAGGTCCTGCTCTCAAATGGGTAGGCCTTTTTATTAACTTAGCAAAAGAATTTGGCAAAATACATAAGTATACATCATTATGGAATTAAGTTACAGAATATTTGCTCAGATCATAAAACAGACAGCACCATTGAATTTGTGGTGTCGAATTACCCAAAAATGACTATCTCCATGCCTCAATCCGACCCTGGCACTCCTAGGCCCTTGAGAAATATCGTCTCGATTTTCGTGTCTGCTCTCTGCATTTAATTCTCTATACTACATCTCAGTTTTCATGCTCGGTCGTACCGTTGCGTGCCCTTCTCTCATTCATGGGAAGACTCGGTTTATAAACAAAATGTGGGGAATACTACCCAATGTAGTTCGTTGGCCCAACGGTGGCAGATGTTATAGTTAAGGAGTTTGTATAGGGGGAGGTCTCGGGGTCGAGCCCGCGGGCCTCCCTTTTTGGGATATAGTTATAAAGTATACATATATGTGGAATGGAACTTCACCAAATTTGGAGTGTGGTTTATATTTTTCGGAGTGTACCATTTGGCGGGACCACCTTTTTTTTATTTTTGAAATTCAGTTTTCGGGCCCTCATTGGGAATTTTCCCACTGCCACGTGGCAGCCAACCATTGGACCATGCAAACCACCTGCCAAATCATCTTGACATGTCACCGTATGGTATTCCACATGGTTTTATGGATTTCCACATGGCATTTTTTCATTGGTCCACAGATTGACCCGAAAATGCCAAAAACGAGTGACACATGGTAGCCTCTGGTGCTACCACGTCACCATGTTGATGCCAACATGACACGTGTCACCTTCTGTGTGTTCCACGTACATTTTACGGATTTTTTTGTCATCCATATGGATGTTGATGTCAGCAATATGGATGTTGACTCATCCCTTGTTGATTGGGATAGGTTGACCAAAACTTTGACCGCGGATATCTTTTGATCCGTAACTCTATTTGACGAGATGTTTGCGCTATTGGAAATATTGTGATGCACTCTTCATGATGATGCCAATTTCACTGAGTTTTGAGGACTTTGAATTTTTTCCCTTTCTCTATCTGTTGAGGCCATTCTGAGCTTCCTAAGTTGCTTCTACGAATTTTGAGTTGTCCTTAGTCTTCTCTGGATCCTTTTTGGATCACTTCATGGTCCACCTAGATCTCAGGTAGTCCTAACACCATCTTGCTCATGATTGGTAATGCCTTATAGTGTAGATGAGCAAGTCTAATATGCCATAACTCACATGGGTTTATGGTATTGTGAACCAATGTTGTTTCTAAGTGTCCTTTCAATTTGTATAAACCTCCCTCTTGGACACCAATTACAATTGCATCATTGAAGGATTTTTCTTTTGGCCACATTAGAACTTCTCCATCGACAAATGAAATTATGAAACCCTTCTCTTCTAGAGCTGAAATTGAGAGGAGATTCTTCCTTAACCTAGGTACGAGTAAAACCTATTTTAGCTTCACCAATTTCCTGGAATCGAACTTGAAGGAAGCTTCTCATATGCTTTTGATAGGATACTGATAATCATCTCCAAGTTTCACTTTATGATGTGATTCCTTCTTGATCAAATTTGACAGAGAGTATCGGTATATTGTCATGTTCTTAAAAGCACCACTATCAATAAGACAAGCATCACTTCCATGAGTGACAATTCCTAAAAGGGATGAAATTAAAAGGTTTGGTTCATTATCACTTTCTCCCTCTAAATATTTAGATATTATGAGATCATTCTCTTCTAGAATGTATTTCCATGTTTGTTGGTCATTGGATCCTTCAAGCTTTCCATCAAGCCTGAAATTGGTAGTCATCCTACCCAGAACAAGTAAACAACAAAGAAATTTTCAAGATACGGATCTAGACCTTACCAGAGAGTTTTGTTGAACCAAGATGAATTTTGTCACAGGAACTACAGCAGCTGCAACTAGACGTCCAAATCTAGGGTTTATGAGGAAACCCTAATTTTTAAAATTTTGGATTTTCGAATTATGGTCCATGGAAGTGATGCGCCTTGCTTGGGCGATTCCTAGGTGATCTTAGATTCACCAACATCCTCCAACAAAGGGTAAAATGTCACTCTTAGGGTTTATGTAGAAACCATAATTCTGCAACAGCTGCAAAACTGAAACATATTCTTGGAGAGGGTGCGTTGAGGCTAGCCAAGACTTTATAAACTGTGAGTTGGTCTCTTTCAGGCCTACTCTGATACCATGTTGATAATTTACTTATGTAGCTAACAGTTACAGTTCTTCTTTCGTTATTACAATTATTTAGCATATTAACTGCATATACAAGATCATTAAAAGAGAGACAATCACATAAACAAGATAGACACAAACATTATCCTGGGAAACCCTCTAGGGGAAGAAAACCCAACAAATTATTCTAAATAGATTCTTTAACCAAGAACAATACCAAGACATAAATAAATAGTCATTTTGCTACGTCACCCCTTCTCTCCAAAACTTGTGCACCTTTCTCTCTCTTATACTTGAGTGAGTTGAGTGAGTAAATGAGGTGTCTAGCCTCTCTATTTATACACTAGTGACTTGCCCTTTGAACTGCTAGGGCCGACTTGACAACTATCTCTTAATCATATTTTAAATTAGCCACAATAGGGGCCAACCTTACCACTACAATATAATAATATTATTTTAGGGTTTTTGCATGATTAAATACAATAGGAGAATATCTTTTGCAGCTACATATTCTTCAACATACAATCCATATTTTCTCATCATATCGTAAGTATGTCAAGGTTATGGATGTTTAGATGATCATCATTGGGTAGGTTATTAGTTTTTTTAACTGATATCATCGATGAAGAGCGATGACTCAATACATAAGTTCCATGGGAAATTATACCTGCATTGAAGCTTAGAGGATTTCTTATGGAGACATGTCGTCTGGGCACATTTTGTATAGCGTTGTACCCAATTAAGTAGCTCTATGTGGTCCTTGAATGGGTGTGAATCAAGGACTTCTGTTGTATTTTTTAAATAAGGGTCATCCTCAATGGAGCGGTGCATGTGTACATTTGTATCATATTCGTTTTAGGGATTCTCAGTCGTTACATATTTTTCAAATAAATCCTTCACATAACTAATTTTCATCGGATCTTCTCAATCCAAACTTTCCATGTATGATGCACCTTGTAACCATAATAAACCATGAATATGTTTTGAGCCTATGTTTTTTCATTCATATATGCATGAAATACATTAATAGAATGTCAGAGAGGTGTTTAAATTGTATGATTTTTACAAAATATATGGGGATAAAATTTACTGTGATATACCGATACCAAAAGTCCTTTGTGTGCAAGCATTTTTGTAGCATCTCCTCATGGAATATTTCAAACATTTTATGCATGTATAGAGTGGCAATGTGGGGTCATTAAATAACATTACGAGTCCTGCCATAGTTTTCGTAGCAATAGGTTGGAAGGTGGTGAGGTTCCCATTACAGCATGCAAGTCTAGCCATTTTGTGTCTGTTGCACTGAGTGTTAAGAACAATGTGGAGCGCCCTAGTTCTGTGATCATATATGTCGATTCTCTTCTATGAGAATTCCAGTGTGCTTGAGTCTCTCATAAATGTGCCCCAAATCACATAACATGCTTCGGTAGCTTGTTAGTGGGCAAATTTTGAAGGTGGCATCGAAGGGATTCAATAGTGGTTGGCATGTTGTTCTCTTGGCTCTTATTTACAAACATTGCAACACTTTCCTAACTACGATGGTGTTGGATCATGTTGTCATTGATGCCAATGGTTTGATTTATTGATGTCATTGATTGATTTCAAGTGATTGATTGATGTCAAAGGATTGATTGATTGATGATTGATGTAATATAATATGTATTGTCCTTGATGAGAATGCATAG
>ML785400.1:38528-70671 GCA_009831015.1 Picea engelmannii
GTAACCAAGGATATCTAAGCCAAAATGCTGAGGAAAGTGAAGAAAAGAAGGCCGAAATGCAAGGAATGATAAATTCTTTTGATGGTGCTTTCTAAGGTATGTTATTTACAGGTCATCTCACCATTTTCGCTATAACTTTTTTTTCTATAATGATTCAGATCCTGAAATTTCTATGCAAGTGAGAAAACATATCCAAGTATATGTGGTTAAAAATTCATCTTGTGGTTCATTGTATTTTGGGAGTTACACTCCGTGCAAAATAGGGTTTGTGGCCAGTCCTGAAACTAGTCAAAATCAGGTGTTTCGGGTAAAAACATCATAAATTCTTCATAATAGATCCAAATTCAGTGACACCAAATGTGTTGGTTAGGGTATAGTCTGTAGTATTCTGGGTAATATTTTCAGATCATTTCATCAAATATTTTTTGTGGGGCACGCTCTACAAGGTCACTCTCTAGAATAAGCCAGAATTCAACAAGGTATGCCATTTTTGCTATAACTCATTTTATGAGAGGTTCCAAGTAGTTCCACTTGGGGGAATTGCATAAAACACACTGAAAAACATTGTGTATCAGTTTCAGATCTTTATACATTACAGGTTCAAAGTTATGATTATTTCAAGTTAGGGTTGTTGACTAATCCAAAACGAGGCATGTGAGACTAAAGGAAAGTTTGATGAAAATGCTAGTCTCTTGTTTTTAAAAGTTAAGGAAGGTTTGTAGAAATGTGATCATATACACCAGGTCTATTACAGAGCTACAAATCAGATTTGGATGATGAAATTGATGAGGGCTTTTGGTTGTGGTACATGTTGAGTACATGGTTGTGACAAGTAGTTGATGAGTTGGTGCACATACATGAGGTGTATAGTTGATGATGTTGGTACATATTGATGAGTCATTGTTTATGAGTAGTTGACACATGATTGGTATATACTTGGTACATGGTTGGATGCACTTGTTTATGTTACAGGTTGATTACAGGTTGTTTGGCACAAGTTGGTGCATGGTTGATGCTCTTGTTTATGGTACATATTGATATCTGTTGAGGATTGTTGCCTCATATCAGTTGGTGTTGAGAATGTAAGTTGATTCTTGCATATAGAGATGGTTCTCTTGTAGAGTTGTACTCTATTCAGTTGTTGTTGAAAAATCCCCGGATTGAAGTCCATAATAAAAAGAAAAATTGTACATACATCTTGTGTTCCTTGTGTTCCTTGTGGAGATGATTTGTTGATGATATTTTGCTGATATGTATTCACATCTAACTGATTATTAATGACAGCAATGAGTAATGAGTAAATGTCGAATGCTAACTAATGAATTTTGTGTAAGAGGGAAGTTTTGGGAAAAAGATCCCCACACTCATTCACCCCCCCCCCCTCTAAGTGTGGTAGGTGTGTCCAACAGATGGTGCATGATGAGTTTGTATAGGAAGTATCGGAACCTTTGATGGCTACCAAATCCATTGTAATGATATCGCATCAAGTTGAGTGCATATTGGTCAATGTGAATGGTTTTTTTTGTGGTTGGTCATGTATTGCATGGCCATTCAGGAAAAGTTATTGAAATGCCATATCAAAAAAGCCCTCAGTAGTATATTCATTAAATGGCGCTACTCCTATTTGTGGCCTTTCAATCATATTTAATGGAGGGCTAACTTTGTTTTGGACAAATTTGTTGATTTTTTTCATTTCTCGATGCATATTAGGAAAACAAAAGGAAAAATAAATTTGGTTTTCAGTAAAGTTTGGGTTATCTTGAAATGTATCTAAAATATCAGAATAAACGTTGGGGAGTTGAGTAGATATGTCTATAGGTACAACAAGAAGTGCAACAGTTGAGATGTGGTTGGGTTGGACTTCTTTGTAATATCTATCATGGTGTATCTTATAGAGAAGTGAATTTGTGACATGATATTTGGTCACATAACAATCATATGATTTTCCCCCTATTCTATGCCTTCTAACTACAAAAATGTCCAAATCTTCAAGGTGGCATGGGAGGTAATTAGCAATTGTGGTAATTTTTTGTGGAAAACTAATAATGTGACCTCTGTATTTGTATTTCCCACCTTGAGCATGGATAACTTGAAATAGTGGGCTCACTCGAGTGAAAAGCATTTATTCTACTTAGGTAAGAATTGACGGGACAAGAGGTTAGCCTCTAATATCCATATTACTCCATTTAGGGAAGAGGTGTCCATTAGTTTCTATGCGGAAATGAGAACAAATAAAACCATTGGGTGATATGGTTGTACAAATCCCAGGGTAAGACTCCATACAAGTATTATTGGTACCTATTTTGGACAAGGCATTGATATGCGTACATAATGTTTTAGTAATATGGGCAAGGGATTGTCGTTGAGTATGTTCAACTAGGAATTCCATCGAAAGGTGTTTTTCCTTGGATATTGTAGCATGTCTACGCTTATTTAGTCCATCTTTTCAATGTGCATATTGTTTGTGACGCTTCTCATTTTCTAGGGTGTTTGGTGTAGATGGAATACTATTGATTTGGTTGGTAACATTGAAGTTGAGGTTGGAGAAGGTATGGAAGTTATTCAAGAAAGGGATGTTGTTTTCAGTATTGAATGATAGAAATGGTAAAGATGGGTTTGTTGTTGAAGTTGACGGAATAGTGTTTGGTTGCATAATGGTCTTTTCCATGGGAACTTGGATTTCTTTTAGATGAGGTAAAATCGTTGGGAAAATGGGAATGTCGAAGTAAATCAAGGGAAATTTTCACATTAATTTCTAAAAAAAATTGTAACCATGTACCTATCAAAACTCTAAATCTTTTTTGGGTCCTTAACAATATTTCTTTTCTTTTGCAAGTTTCTCATTAATTGTTTAGTCATCACTCAAGTAAGATGAAAAAAGATAACTATAACTACAATATTTTGATCCTTATCTTTAACAATATTAAAATGACAAGATCCATAAATTACTTTGGCATTGATATTAAAAGTATGTTGTTTAGACGATTTGAAATAAATGTTTAGGAGAAATGTTTTCCTTTTAATAAAAAAATTATAATAAATAAATAACATGGTTGATTAGTGAAACATGTGGTAAAGGAGGTAGAGGTTTTAATGGAGATCGAATAATTCTAATAACAAGTATAATAAATACAAAATATTTTTACACGTAATAAATAATAAATAGAGCATTTAACTAAGCGATTTTTAAACTTCCATGTGTTTCATTTCCACATTAAAAAATATTAGACCATGCATAAGTCATTGGAGAGGATTTGCAAAATCTTGGACATAGGTTTCACATGCACACACACACATGTCATAATAGTCGCCGGGCCACCACATCGAATGTGAAGATGGAAATACCTTGTGAGAGTACATGCATTGAACACTTCAAGTGGAAAAGTGGCGTATGGGTAGAGCACCAACAAGAATAAGAACAACAATATGTTCATGCTCGATTCAATCTCTGGTTTAATAGAAAATTGTAGATTAAATCATGTCAAGTTTGTAGGTGAGAGAAAGGATTGTAGGTGCCTCAAATACCATAGAAGTTGACGTCAATAAGCCTCTTAGGTTGGCATCGGGGTGGAATTCCGGTGGTGGTGTTTTAATCGTAGTTTGTTTCTCTCAAATTTCATAGCTATCTCTTTCTCTTTGAGTTTCCATTGTATATTGGTTTGTGGATGATGAAAATTGGACTCATTTTTCCAGGGAATTCAAAATGGTGGTAATGTTGAAAAAGCTAGTTTAAAAATTGAGGATCAATGTTTGTACACCAGGGGTTTTTTTTTTAGGTGAACTTTGGCCAGTTGACAAGTTGGGGTTCACCAAAACTTCCATCCAAGCAAAACCAAATTTATTTTATGTTGTAGTAAGCAGGTTAGCCTATATTTCATATCCTTTCTAATTGTCTAGTAATAATTTAAAATTTTACTTTTTGCAACCTAATGGGATCGCTTTCATGTGTGTGCCTATGTTTGTTAGAATAGCCCTATATGTAAATGGAATTAGCATATGATTCATTTATATCTACTCAAGTTTCATTAGCATGGTTGTTTATAGTGTCTAATTTTGATGTTGTGATTACTATATGTGCTAGTGACCATGAGTTTGAGAATTGAACTCATAACCAATTATTGGTAGTGACTTGAGCATTGAGTGACCTTATTTTGTCTTTTTATTTTAACAAATTTTTAATAACTATCAAATGAATATTATGTGTTTGCAAAGGTGCAGAAGCCAATGTCAAAAGTTTAGTGAAAAGATCGGCCCCTCAATTTGGGAGGAAATTAATTGAAAATCGGTTCTTTGTTATTACCTATGGTGTCATTTCATTTGATCCATCTTGGTTTCTCACAAGCCTAGTGAACACACATTTGTCTTGATTATGGATACATATACACTTTGACTAAACCATTTTATGAGAAGGCATACCCTAAACATGTCAAAATAGAGGTTATTTATTTATCTTCTTGGTAAATTGACAGCAAGATCTTGGATTTTTTCATTGTAAAATAATTGAACATGCGGATGATACAAACTCATATTTTATCTTACTAATATTGATTCCAATTATAACAATGACCCATAATGGCTATTTATCCTACGGGCATTGTCTAGAGAAAATGATTTTTTTCATTAATTATTGTTTTTAACATTGAGAAATTACAATTGTTTGCTCAAAAAAATTGAATGGTCATCCTTTTGAAATTGTGATTTTCTCTTCACTAATTGCTATGGAATATCGCATGTTTCTAATTATATCATATTTAATAGCTTTTGTCCCTTAAATTATTAAATTGGGTTATCTCTACTATGAAATATTCTGGTGTTTCTATGTTAGAAGTCTCAAAACATTTATGATTGACATGAATTGTGATTCAATATGCATAATGAATACAATAATAAGAGGTAAAATATTATCATCTAATAATTCAAAGCAACACACTCCCCCTCCCAAACACAAATGATTTGTAATCATTTTTTGTTGTAGAATAATCTAAACATTTTTGTCTTTTTCGTTATTAAGCAATGGGAGGCATGGGCACAGAGAAGAAATATTTGGTAAGAGAGGTTATCTCATCATGTTGTAAGGGTAGTTGAAGGAATCACATAGATCAATAGAATTGATGAAAACACAATGACCAATGTTGAAAATTCTAGAGTCGGCAACACATATGAAGTTGTCCATCTCTTCAGTGCCCATCTCTATGAATCAATGCTCAATCTTTCCCTTACATAAAACTCTAAATATTTTGGCTAATTTGTTATTGCCTTTCCATGGTGTTATGTTCCAAATATTTTGGCTAATTTATCATTTCCTTTGCAAGGTGTTATGTGTAAAACTTCTAATACCTAGCACAATGATAATTTAGCCAATAGATTTTAACCCATAAATTTAATTTCAACTCATAAATTTAAATCGAATCTAAGGTAAAATTGTACTAGTTGAGTATAGATGCATGCACAGTAGAAAACAAAAGGAAAACACACATAATGACATAGTATATACCCTAGAAACCCCAGTGTGTGGAAAACCAACTAAGAGGGGAGATTTATTAGGCTTTCTGAGAGAAGTTACAGCAACAAAAACTAAACAGAAAATTCTTATAGTACAATAGAAGAATTTCTCTTAGATTTGGGCCAAAAAACCAAGTGTTGTTCACCCCAACAATCTCCAGCTTGTACGGACTCCTTCTAGATATCTCGTATGGCCTAGTACAAACTCTTTTGTTGTTTGTACAACTCTATTGTGTGCATCCCTAACTGTTGCTCCAAAAACCCTCTAATTCGGCCTCTTCTCTCACACCAATATGCTCAGAAAATGGTTGTCTTGTTGCTATTGTATGTGGCTTTAAGGTTTTCCTCTCTCTGCTGCAAAATATGGCCTATGAATGGCCTCCACTAGTTTCCCTAGTTCAACTTAGAACTCCCCTCTTCAGCAGCTCAACATGTATTTTCTCTCAGCCTAGCTCCTTCTCCTCTCTTGCTCATCCAAATGACAGAATGAGGTGCCCAACACCCTCAGCCTCCTCTATACCCAACCTCCCTCACTCGCTGCCTTGATATTCATGCCAAAAAAGACTCCAATGGTCCAGATTGAGGTTCCTCCTCTCTCTAGACCCCACACAACACTAAGGTTGTGTGCTTCCTAGGTAGGGACCCTCACAACACTAAGGTTGCTAACCCTCCTTGACAAGGCCCCACAGTCCACTAAAAAACAGAATTATGTTTAGCTGCTTAAGTAGGACTTAGGATAAGTTAATTTAGTTTATCTAGGTTAATTTATTATCCTATGCATGCCTTGGACACTAAGAAAATGCAAGGACACCTTCTTCTACTACAAAAATTAACACTCCCTCTTAGCGAGGAAGGTGTTCTACACAACCCCCAACTTGTCCCTGAAGTAGACAAATTTTCCTTTCATCAAAGGCTTCATGAATATGCCTGCAATATTCTCATCGGTTGGCACATACTGTAGCTTTACTAAACCTTTTTTCACACAGTCTCAAATGAATTGGTACCTTATCTCAATGTGTTTGGACCTATCATGAAATACATGATTTTTAGAGAGCTTGATGCAACTCTAATTGTCACAGTGAATCATTGTTGTGTCCAACACTCGATCAAACAAGCCCATGAGTAGCTTCCGAAGCCAAATGGCCTCACATGATGCCAATATGGCTGCCATATATTCAGTCTCTACAAAACTCATGGCAACCAATTTTTGCTTCATGTTGAACCAGGAAATAGCCCTTGAACCTACGCTGAAAAAACAACCTAATGTACTCTTCCTGTCTATTTTGTTGTATGCCCAATATGCATCTGAATAACCCACAAGATTCACTCCATCCCCCTTGATATAACTCAATCCAAACTTGAATGTCCCAGGTAGATACCTTAGTACATGTTTTGTTTCCACCTAGTGTGCACACTTAGGCTCTACCATGAATTGATTGAGTGTATTGACAACAAAACACAAATATGGTCTAGTGTTAACCATATACATAAGAGTTCCAATGAGTTTCTTGTAAAGAGTGGGATCCACTCCCTCTAACTTGCAAGAATCTATATTCTTCTAGTTAGTAACCATGGGTGTTTCCATAGGCCTACAATCCTGCATGGAAAACCACTTCAGGATACCCACAACATATTTCCCTTACCCAAGGAAAATCTTCCCATCCTTCTACCACACCTCCAACCCAAGAAAATAATGCATCATCCTCAAGTCCTTCATCTCAAACTCATCAGAAAGATCTCTCTTGCAATCCTCTATGAGCTTCTCCCACCCTGTCAAGAATAAATCATCTACATATAGCATAAGAATGAGTGGCTCACCCCCAACCAAGATGTAGTAGAGGTTGGAGTCAGCCTCACTCTTGGTGAATTCCATCCCAAGAAGATAGTTATCGATCCTATAGTACCACGCACGTGGTGCCTGCTTTAGCCCATATAACACTCTCTTCAACCTGCAAACATGAGATGCCCTGTCATGCACCTCAAAACCCTCTGGTTGCTCAATATAAATCTCCTCCTCTATCACTCCATTGAGAAATGTTTCCTTGACATCTATATGTTGGATATTCCACCCCAACTCAACTGCAATGGATATCATGTCCCTGATAGAAGAATATATATCCATGGGTGTAAATATCTCATTGAATTCAATTCCCTCCTTGTATGAGAATCCCTTAGCCACAAAGCGGGCTTTGAACTTCTCCACGCTGCCATCAGCAATGTGTTTGATATTATATATCCATCTAGAGCCAACCATTGATTTCCCCTCTTGTTGGGGCACAACCTTCCACACATCATTCTTCATGATGGAAGAATACTCCTCCATCATGGAATCTCTCCACATGTGATGCTCAGATGCCTCCTGAAAACTGGAAGCCGCGGCTTCTGTCAACTCACTCATAAGAGCCATGTAACTGCAAAACCTTTGTGGCACCCTGTTCTCCCTGATTGATGTCCTGGGAGAATCCACCTACTCCTGATCATCTCTCAACGTGCATTTATCCCACTTCAGCCTCCTCCTACTAAAGGACTCAACCAAAATAAATTGAGCATCCTACTCCTCCTCATGTTTCTCACGCTACTCACCCTGCTCACTTTGATGTTGTTGTTTCCCAACCTGTACACAAGTCTAGGGACCTGTAGTATGCAATGGTTTTCTAGCCTCCTCCTTAGGAGCACTCTACTCCTTACTCTACTCATCAACTATCATCTATCGATAGGACTTCCTGAAATCCTTTTCCTCCTCAAATATCATGTCCCTCCTATCTATTTTCCTCCTAAGTGCAGGAATGTAGACCCTATAGGCCTTGGGCATCTTGTTGTAACCAAAAAGGATGCCCTTGTCAGTTGTAGGCTTGAGTTTGGTCCTCCTCTTTGTTGGAACATGGCAGTAAACCAAGCACTAAAAGATGCATATGTGACCAATATCGGGTCTCTTCCCTGTAAAGTCCTCCATAGGGGTCATCCTCCCCAATACCTTATGTGAACTCCTATTTTGTAGGTATATTGTAGTGTTGCATGCCTCTTCCCATAGAAACATGGGAAAGTCATGATCATGCAGCATAGATTTGGTTGCCCCAACTATTGACATGTTCTTCGTCTCTGAGACTGCATTTTGTTGTGGATTATATGGCATAGTCAACTCCCTCTTAATACTGGAATCTGCACAAAACTCCTTGAAGGCACTCGAGTTATACTCGCCTCCATTGTCTGATCTGAGCACCTTGATATGTTTTCCTATATGGTTCTCCACAAGAGCTTTGAAATCTTGGAACCAGCTGAAGACCTCATCCTTGGTCTTCATAAAATAGATCTAGGTATTCCTGACATAATCGTCAATAAATGAGACATAGTAGTTGAACCCTCCAATAGACATTGTCGACATGGGTCCACGGAGATCCGAATGGATCAAGTACAAAATCCCTTTGGAACTATTGTCACTACTAGGAAATATTGTCTTGGTGTACTTTCCCATAGCACACACCATGTTGATCAGAACTAAACTATGGAAGCCTAGTCACAGCCTCCCTAAGCACCTTTAGTGCTCCATGATGTAAATGATCCATCCTCCTATGCCAAATCTCCCCAAAATCTCCCCCAAATCTCAGCCACTATTGCAGCTACTAATTAATGCACGGGCTGATTCAAACTGCAACTTGTACATTTTGTCCTTCCTTACTCCCAAAACTTTCCCCATGCTAGTGTTGGATCCCTTTAGATGTAGGAATACTCTTCCATCCTGAAAAGTGACCACATATCCCTTATCTTATAAGGCTGAAACATATATCATATTTTTAGTCAAACCGGGAACAAACAAAACATCATTAATTGACAAAGGCTTACCAGAATCCCTTTGAAACCTCATGGTCCCTCTGCCTATTGGCATGTTCTTAGCATTATCTCCAAGTACAATGTTGAAGTTGGCATTGTACTACCTCAAGATGTTGAATTACTCATGCACCCCTGTCATGTGGCATGAAGCACAATTTTCAAGGTACCATGTCCCAGTGACCATGGAGGTGGATAGGCATGCTAAGAGTGAAAATTCATCGTCAAGTCTGGCTGAAAATGCATCCATATCAGTTGTGGCAGCCATCCGCTTCTTGGGTTTTCCCTTCTTCTTGTTGGGACATTAGCTGGAAAAATTCCCAAGATGATGGCAAGAAAAGCATTTAACTTTACTACTGTCAAACTTCTTCTTGTTGCCCTGTTTTGAAGAAGTTCCTTCAATTGAAATTTTCGTGTTCTTCCCCTTGTTCTTTGATGTGCCAAAGAAAGGTTCTCTTCACCTTCATATTTGTTTTTCTATTCTCAGCATTGAGACCCCTCCTGGATCTCTTCATGAGTAAATTCATCCCACAGACTATCCCAAGTGGGCATCTTCTCAAGGCCCACTACACATTTGACAAACACATCCCATTGTTTTCAAAAGCCATTCAAGGCAATGTGCATGTTGACACAGGGGAAGACCCAGAGTTCAATACTCAAGAGTGCACCAACAAGCCCTAACTACTAGCCCTTTCAGCAACACCTGTGAAGCAAATGCAGTCTCACCTGAAGTAGCTATAGGGGGTTGCAGGACACAGGTGTCTACAACCAGACGGAATGTAAAGTGGATTCAAAACAACAACACACAACAACCTAGTATTCTTTTATCTTCCTTAAACCTACTACGCAAGTTATATTTTAGATCTAACACAATATCATAATAACATCATATCAATTGACAGAGAACACAGCATTAATCACACATAACACAATATATACATGGTTCACCCTCTCTCTAGGGCTACGTCCACAGAACTGTGCTTTATAATATATTAATATGAAAGCATACAGTTCTTGTCTGCACTCTTAGCTAGTAGATATTCTCTCTTCTCCTCTCTTTCTCCCCCTCCCTGTGCACCCAGCTGCAGGGTCAATCTTTGCACCCAGCTGAAGATCTTACAATACTACAAGGCTCTCGCACTCAACACTTCTCTCTCACACAATAGTACTCACTCGATCACACAACAGCAATGAATCTCAACCAACCTAGCACCAACCCATCCCAGGTCCTTTAGACCTTTATTTATACATTACAATCACTCACCGACATCCTTAGGTCGAGACCTAAGTGTCAAAAACCCTAGGTGTCTAAAACCCTAGGTCAACTTGACCCGTGTTTTCAAGGCTTCACCAACCTATCTTTCCTTCCTTCTCGCATGGTGCTTGAAAGCATCCAACAGTGGCTTTCTCTACTTATTGAGTTGTCCACGATCCATCTTTCTTGCTGATCTGTCGTCCTTGGTCTCCTCGTCCAACGGCTTGTTTTCTCGGACTTCGCTCCCACTTCTTTTCTCTTTTTCTCACTTCGACCCAGTATCAGTCACTGTGTCTTCCACACAGTTCGCGTTCCTTCTTTTCTGCCTTAATCTTCGCTTACTTCCATACCCAAGGGCCAACAGGCCCCCAACACTCACCTGTGACTCATCCCGAATCACTTCAGATCTGATTCTTCTATTTTACTTTGATTTCAGACTGCTCAGGTCAGCTTGTGCTTTCATCTCTATGCCTCCCTTCCTTCCTTGTGTAGACTGTCTTTTCTGTGTCTAGTACCCATTCTCAACTGCACCTGGTACCTAGACCCTTTTCCTCACACTTTTACTGGGAGATACGAGGCAGTTGGTTGTCATAATATAATTTCAACTGGCTCCCGTTCACCAACCCTTCCTTCCATTCTCCATTCAAAGTATTCAACTACGTAGCTCCTCCTTCTGTAATATAGAAAACCCGATATGGCCCAAGCCAATGCATTCTAAACTTCCCTGGGTGCTTCATGAATTTGTTGTCATAGATCAATACCAGATCTCCTTGCTTGAACACTTTCTTCTTGATATGCATGTCATGGTAGGCCTTTTCTCTTTCTTTCTAAACTTGCTAATGGAATCCTGCAATAAATTTGTCTTCTTTGAGTTCAACCAACTGTGTGAGCCTCTCTTGAACAGCACCAGTGTCATCCATATCTGTAAAGGTTGCGATTCTCATACTAGGAACCAAATATTTCATAGGTACAACTGCTTCTAGGCCATAAACCAACTTAAAGGGAGTCTGCATGGTTAGCTTCTTGCAAGTGGTTCTATAGGCCCATAATATTGTTGGTACTCTTAAATCCCAGTCATCCATGTTCACACTGCATATCTTCGTCAGCGTTGTCTCCAAGATCTTATTGAATGATTCAACTATCTCATTTTCTTGTGGATGATATGGCATGCTCTTATGATGGTGAACTTCAAATTCCTAGGTCAAGGCTTCAATGATCTTGTTAATAAAATGTGTGCCTTGATCACTCATCAGGGTCTTCAGGCATCCAAACCTGGTTATGATATCATCAAATATGAAGTGTGAAGTTGTAGTTGCACTACAGTCCTTGACTGCTCTTGCTTCGGCCCATCTGGTAAAGTACTATGTCGCAGTGCTTATGTATCTATCTCCTATGCGATTTCCCAGTGAGTTTATAGCTCCCACGAATTCAATGGCCCATTTCTCAAAGGCTTGTAAGGTTAGTTGGGGTGCTAATGGAATTTCATCTCTTCTGGACGGTTTTCCAACTCTTTGGCATACATCACAGTCTCTCTAATAATCCTTAGCATCTATGTGTAAAGTAGGCCACCAAAGGCCAGCTCTAAGAACCTTCTGCGTTATTTCTTTCCCTACGTAGTGTCCTCCTGCAATGCCTTCATGGGCTTCGGAGAGGATCAATGGTTGCTCTTCTTTCATAACACACCTCCTCAATATCTCATCAGGTCCCATCTTGTATAGTTGTCTAGTTATAAGTGAAAAATATGCAGCGCGCACTACCAATTGTTTCTTCTAAATAACCATATAGTCACTAGGTGCCATTTCTGTTAACATGAACTGTACTATCTCTGTGAAGTGATCATCAACCTTCCTGATGGCCAGTAGCTATGCATACAGCAGTGTATCCTCCAAACTAGTAGATTCCTCTCCATGTTCCAACCTTGACAAGTGGTCAGGACCTTTGTTCATCCTTCCTTGTTTTACCACGATCTCAAAGTCATATTCCTAAAATAGCAGAAGCCATCTGCATATTCTTCCCCCCAACACTGGCTTGTTGACTAGATATTTTAGTGCAGAGTGATCAGTGAACATTTTAAAATGTCCTCCCAAAAAGTAGTGGCGAAACTTTTGCAGCGCATACACCATGGCTAAACCTTCCCTCTCAGTGGTGGTGTAATTAATCTCAGTTGTGGATAACTTCCTGCTAGCAAAGGCTAACGGGTGGTCGATGTCTCATGTTCTTGGTTGTCCTAACATTGTTCCTAATGCGATAGAAGATGCATCAACATGCACATGGAATTCCTGGCTCCAATCTGGGAAAACCAGAATAGGCGCAATAACCATTTTTTGTTTCAGTGTGTCGAATCTTTGTTGGCATTGTTCTGTCCATTGAAACTGGCAGTCTTTCTTCAAAATCTTCTCCATGGGTGTTGTAATCTGGGCATGTCCTTTAATGAACTTCATGTAGTATCCAGTATGTCCCAGCGCAGTGTGCAGTTGTTTGACTGAAGTAGGAGGGGGCAGATCAACTATAATGGCAATATTATATGGATCCACTAGCAATCCCTACTTGCACACAATATGACCTAACAGCACTCCGAAGGGTGAAAAGAAGATGCACTTCTTCAGGTTTAAGGCAATCTAACATTGCCTACACTTATCCAACATTAGTCTTAAACATTCAATATGATTCTTCAAAATACTGAAAACAATCCAATCATCAAATTATGCTTCTAGAAATCTATGTAGAAACTCCTTGAATGTTTCAACCACCACCCTAGAAAAGATGGTTGGTACATTCTTCCATCCGAATAGCATCATTGTATACTAGTAGGATCCCCATTCTGTTGCAAATGTAGTCTTATGGCGATCTTCCTTGGCAATCCTGATCTGATGGTATCCCGAAAATCCATCGGTGAAGTAGTAGACCTCATGTCCTCCTACATTGTCTAGCACTTCGTCACTGAATGGTGTAGGGAATGGGTCATGCAAACAGGCATCATTCAGCTTCCTGAGATATACACAAATCTTGATTTCTCCAGTCTTCTTATCCTGCACCACCATAGGGCTTATCCATTCTCACTCTTCAACAAGTTCTATGATTCCTGCTTCTAACATTTTGTCTAGTTCGGTCTTCACTTTTTCCTTATATTTGGGGTTCAATATGTAAGGTCTTTGTTTGACTGGCCTTGCATCTGGTTTTAATGGAATTTTCATCTCTCCCATGGGCCCTTTAATGCCCTTCATATCAGTGAACTTGGTTGGAAACAAGTCCTAATATTCATGCAGTAACTCTGTGATCTTCTCAATAGTGGTAGCATCCCAATAATCTCCAACATTAGCAAGCTTCATTGTTTGTTATGTTCCAATGTTGACTTTCTTGATTTTAATTGGTTGTCCAATGAAAGGTAGCTCAACTCCTGGTCCTTCTATGTCTCTTTGGCCTTATGTTTCGACGATGTTCACCTTCCTAGGATCATCGTTTTCATCAGCATTGATATTGTAACAACCTTGCAATTTCTGAAGAGGCGCGGTCCATTCATCCTCTTCTTGCTCCAAAGGGAGGCTAGGTGCCTCCTCGAACACTTTCTGTCTTACAATCTGTAATACTTGATCCACTATAGGATATTGTCTTTCAAATAAGAAGGTAGCTACAAATTTTTTGGGTCATACCTTCCTAATCTATAGTGATGAGGCACAGTTCTGCTTGAAGGTACCAATTGATAGGGGTTGTGTCCAGTGTGTTGATGAATTTATGCACCCACTGCTCTTGAGGAATGTTGCTCCAGGATTTCTCGCAACTTTGCACATGGTCCTTCGAACAACTCTGACCTGTGTATCTAACTTCACAGCCTTCTACTTTCTCTGAGAACCGCGTTGTCATCAAAGTTCGACATTGTACCCAATCTGTAATGTTGTGTTGTGTGTCCCCCACCACCTTGCTGGAGTGGCTTTCAAGGCCTCGTCCAGTGCCAACAACTCGTCCAGTGCCAACAATCTTTTTTGTATTGGTACAATTTCTTCAAACTTCATCAAGAACACTTCTAAATTATTTATACCATCAAAGGTGGGCAAGTTACTTACTGTTGTGTCGGTCCAGTGAACTTCTCTGGTCAATCTAGCACACCTTCTAGTAGATACTTCATACATTTTGTTCTGCCAGTTCTCCAATGCTTCTTCCGAATCTAATGAGCATGCGCTCTCACTTCGCTAGCTTAAATTCCCATCTACTATAGGATTAATGTAATCCTGTTGTCTGGTTGTCACTTTGTATATGTTTTCTAACTCTTATGCACGGTCTTCTTCTTTGATGGGCTATGTGTATCTGGGACCTTCATCAGAATCCAAAGGTTCAATGACCCTAAGGCCATCACCTTCAAACATCATTATTCTTTTCTTTAAATCAACCACAGTGGAATTGTTGAAAGCCCAATCAATTCCTATCAACGCGGGGTAAGGGAAGTTATCATCAACTATCTCAATGACCTCGAAGTCCACAAATGTTCTGACCCCATCAATGTCTACAGGGAAATGTTTCAATATTCGAAAGGGGCTCACAGCTTGTTGATTGGCCATCCTAAGCCTAATAGGGGAATAGATCAACTTAGGTTTTCCCATCATTTCCCAGGTCTACTTCGTCGTGACATTGACTTCTGACCCTAAGTCAAGGATGGTGTAGTCTATATCATACTCTCCAATTTGAGCATTCAGGTGTAATTATTTATTTTTCCTCCTCTTTTTAGATATTTGGTGTATTGATCTACTCAGTAAGGGATCTACCTTCCCTAGCACGAACTATCTAATCAAGTTTTGTAGCTCTTGTACAACACGTTCATCCTGAATCAACTTAATACAAGTATATAAGAATTCCATGAGGTTGCTTACCTCTTTTCCTTATTTTGGCAGAGCAGACTGATCGAATGCCAAAGGCATTCCATATTCTCTCACTTCTAGTCGAACCTTTGATGAAGAAGCTTGATCTCTTCCAAATTCCTTTCTTGCCTCCTCAAACACTTGTTTTTCTTTCTTTCCATCAAAAGTTTGGGTCTTCTCTGTAGCTTTCCTGACTCTTGATTCTTCTGTAGTCTTTCCCTGGGTCACTCTGTCTTCTCCTATAACAGTGCCTCCTCTAGTGATAACAGCAACTTTGGGATATGCTCCTTGAGGTTCTTCTTTGATTAGTTGTATTTGTTGGTTTCCTCCTCCTTTCTCCTGAAGTTTGGCTAACAGCGCGGGACAATCTTCTATGACATGTTCGAATGAGTTGCAGTAGCTGCAAATGGTACAAGGATTCTAACAGTCCCTTCCCAAGTGTCCTAGTTGTGCGTAGTTATAACAGATGATTTGTCCTCAACCTCGACCCATACCTCCTCCTCATCCTCGTCCTCTGAATCCACCACAAGGATTGAAGTTTCCTCTTCCTAGGGAATTATACTACGCATTGCTTCCTTCTTGTTGTACTTCGCCTTGAATTTTGTATATATCCCTCGACCTTTCATGCATGAGATCATAAGCTCTACAATCCCTATCATCATGTCCTACTAACTTATAGAACATGCAATATAGATTTGTCGATGTCTGGACATATTTTTGTAGATAGTAACATTCACCAGGGCGATGTCGATTTCTACATACCTTGCACCAAGGTAGGGTAACTTGCTTTAAAGGACTTGGGGCTCCAGATGCCAAATACTCATGAAATAGGGGATAGTGCTCCTTTTCATGGCCTTCTGATTTGCATCTAATACACTAAATATCTTCTCTTTTATCGTTTCCCTTGTCTTTATTCATATCTTCGACCTGCAGTGATTAGCTAGTTAGCTAACTCAATATTTGACTCATACATGAGCTGGATTCTCCCATAGGGGATGATTCTAGTTTCATGGTGATCTCCAGTGCCTCAGCCTGTGAAGAAATCTTCTGTTGCATTAGAGGAACTATGATGTGTGGTAGGAGGGCAGCAATGAACCATTCCTTGTTCTGCTCGTCAGGGATCTGAAAACTCAAATGTCCTGTTAGGGTTTTAAACCTCTTATCAAACTCCCACATAGGTTCAATTGTTCTTTGCTTGATTTATTTTAGTTATGTAATGCACTGTGACTCTGACTTGGGTATCTTCAATTCTGTAATCAGCGCAATTTTGATCTGGTTCAATGGTTTTGGTTGGGCAACTCCTTGGACAAACTTCATGTACCAGCTTAGTGCGCGGTCTCTCAAGGTAGTGTTGAACTGAGCTCACTTAATAGCTTCATCGGTGATATTATTAATACTCCATACAGCTTCACATAGAAACCAGTGTTGCTCAGGATCTTAAAATCTATCTCCCTTAAAGGTGGGTAACCTCATCTTGTCGGCCATATATCTTCCTAGGTTTCCTGACTGAATAGGCACTGAGCTACTTGTACCAGTGCTCTAATAACTTAGGTTACTCCAGTGACTTAATTTTTTTGAAACAACAGGAGGAGTAATAGTACTTACTTCAATGATCTGCGCAGTTCCTAAAGTGTCTATCTCTTCTCGGCGAGGTTCTTCAGTCTTTTCTTCTCTTGGTCCAATGGATCCTGATTGTTCTTCGCTCAGTAGATTTTCCTCTTCCCCACTATAGAATCCTTCTTCCTGCAGAAGAGGTTCTTGATCTCGCTCAAACAAGTTCGCCAAAGGAACTTCTCTTAATATCCTTCCACTACGTGTATGTCTGATCTCTGTGTCATTGTCGTTGTCTGAATTCTTGAACATTAGCTCTTCAATCTAACCCACAACTGTATCTTCAAGATGTTTTTCTCATGCAATAGCATCTTGATCTTCAACTTCAAAAAATGTAAAAAATTTCCTCTAGGTCCCTTAAGGAAATATCTCTCTACTTGGCTATATGACTCTACTTTGTCAATAGAAAACTCGGTGATATACCCTCCAATGGTACTATCAAACCAGTGATCCACTTCTCTTGACACGGCGTTATCAAATCTCTTAACCTTCTTTATCAGCGTCGATGTCCAAACCATAGGTGGCTTAGATATGATCTCGAACTGGGTATATGCTAATCTAGCTAACCACTTGTATATCTCTTTATGAATTCCTCCAAAGAAAATCTCATGTATATCAGTAAAAATATACCTTCCCAACCGATCCTTTGTACTAAGATTAGGGTTCTTATTTTGGGCTTCAGCGAAGTCCTTTTCTTGATCTTCTATCCACTTCTGAATCTTTGTATTCAATGGAAACCACCTTGACATTCCCTCAAGAAGATCATGGTCCCGGCAAAAGAACCATTTGTTGGCATAGGGGCAGACCCAGGGTTCAATACTCAAGAGTGCACCAACAAGCCCTAACTACTGGCCCTTTTGACAATAGCTGCGAAGCAGATGCAGTCTCACCCAAAGTAGCTATAGGGGGTTGCAGGACACAGGTGTCTACAACCAGAAGGAATGTAAAGCGGATTCAAAGCAACAACACACAGCAACCTAGTATTCTTTTATCTTCCTTAAACCTACTACGCAAGTTATATTTCACATCTAACACAATATCACAATAACAACATATCAGTTGACATAGAACGCAGCATTAATCACACATAACACAAGATATATGTGGTTCACCGTCTCTCTAGGGCTACGTCCACAGAACTGTGATTTATAATATATTAAGATGAAAGCATACAGTTCTTGTTTGCGCTATTAACTAGCATATCTTCTCTCTTCTCCTCTCTTTATCCCCCTCCCTGCGCATCCAGCTTCAGGGTTGATCTCTGCACCTAGCTGAAGATATTACAATACTAGAAGGCTCCCACACTCAGCACTTCTCTCTCACACAATAGTACTCACTCGATCACACAACAGCAATGACTCTCAACCAACCTAGCACCAACCCATCCCAGGTCCTTTAGACCTTTATTTATACATTACAAACACTCACCGACATCCTTAGGTTGAGACCTAAGTGTCAAAAACTCTAGATACCAAAACCCTAGGTGTCTAAAACCCTAGGTCAACTTGACCCGTGTTTTCAGGACTTCACCAGCCTATCTTTCCTTCCTTCTCATGCGGTGCTCAAAATCATCCAACGGTGGCTTTCTCTGCTTGCTAAGTTTTCCATGATTGTTATGAGGGAAAAACTCTCTATGGCCAAGGGTAAACCACAAGAGACAGTTATGACTACAGAAATCAACTCAATTCCATTGTATGCTATATAAACTAATGTGCAAGATAAGAAAGAGGCCTACCTTGATCCAACGGTTGATGATGTTCCACCGTTGAGCACTTCAACCCAAAGATTTATACCTGCAATAAGTTCTCAACAAACAAGCAAAGAAAGTATATAGTGATAATGTAAAGGGGTTAGCACATCAGATAGCATAATCCATTAATAAACATTACAAACATGCCCATGGATAATAATCATATATTTGCATGATACCAATAGGACGAGAAAGGAGTATTTCTATTAATAATTGATCAATAGAAGTGTCAGCATTACAGACTTTCGTGTTGGCACGGTTCGAAACCAAGGAACCAAGTTTCTTCCAACTTGGTCTCCACCACTTCAATCCTCTACCAAAGGAAATCTCAAAAGAGAGAGACAATGAGATTCTCTCAACAATAGGGAAAGAGCTTGGGGGTTGAACACTGTGTCCAGAATTGAGGGACAAAGGGATGCAGACTCAATATGAAGTAATTTCTCCAGAGTAACTTTGCTCTCAAAGTTGAATGCTTTCTCCTCTTTTCCATAGCTCGAAATTGTGCTCTTATAGCCTTCAAAATGCAACTGAAGGGCCGAGTCGGAACGTTTCCAGTATATGGAAGGCCAAGGATCATAGATCTCTTGTTGTGACATGGAAACCCAACTCCATTTGTGTATTTTATGGCACAAATACCAATGTACACAGGCTATAGTGGAGTCGCCTACGTATACGCTTGTTGTATAGCTGATAGGGCACGTATATGTGGAAAAATGTTTATTTTTCGCTCTGGATTTGTCAAAAAGGGATGATAAGTCTGCATAGGGAAATGGAAAAGGGCCCTTTGTGCAAGATAGCAATGGTGAGGCAAATCTTGCTATAACAACGATCCATCTTTCTTGTTGATCTATAATCCTCAGTCTCCTCGTCCAACGTCTTGTTTTTTCGAACTTCACTCCCACTTCTCTGCTATTTTGCTCACTTAGACCCAGTATTAGTCACTGTGTCTTCCGTGCAGTTTGCATTCCTTATTTTCTGCCTTAATCTTCGCTTACTTCCATACCCAAGGGCCAACATTGCACCATCTCCTCTTCAGGAACAATATTTCCCACTACTGCTTGCTCATCTCTAAATTATGTGATCATAGTGAGGTAGTATGTCACTCCCTCACCCATTGCCATCTTGGTAGCATGCAACTTGTCCCTGAGATCCATATTCTGGTTTTGGTTGTCACTCTGATACAGCTTGGTCGGCGCTTCCCTCGTATCTTTTGTTTTTTTCTTCTTAGCTAGATGTGGAATCAGGTGGTCCTTGACACCATCCAATAGAATCCTTTGTGCCCTAGCTTCTTTCACCTCATGGAGGTACAAGGCAATAGAATCACGGACTAGTACAAGGACTGTTGTGTTGACAAAATCCCACAACTTGTTCTCCTTGAACACATCTGTAATTCTAACCTTCCATTGAAGATAGTTTGAGGCCCCCTTAAGCCTATCCTCTTACCTCACATTGGTAGCCATGAAAACTATGATTATCCGTTGTTGGAACCTTCAAACAAATTACAGAAATATTTTTGAGACTTGAACCTGTGACCTGTGTGCTAATCAAAGGCACAACTTTGATACCATGTAAAACTTCTAATACCTAGCACAATGATAATTTAGCTAATAGATTTTAACCCAGAAAATTAATTTCAACTTAGAAATTTAAATATGGTCTATGCTAAAATTATACCAGTTGAGTATACATGCATGCACAACGAAAAACAAAAGGCAAACACACACAATGACACAGTATATACCCTGGAAACCCCAGTGTGGGGAAAAGCAGCTAAGAGGGGAGATTTATTAGGATTTTTGAGAGAAGTTACACTACCAAAAACTAAACAGGAAATTCTTACAATATGGTAGAAGAATTTTTCTCAGATTTGGGCCAGCAAACCAAGTGTTGTTCAACCCAACAAGCTCTATCATGTACGGCCTCCTTCTGGCCATCTTCTATGGCCTAGTACGACCTCTTCTATTGGTTGTACAACTCTGTTGTGTGCGGCCCTAATTGTTGCCCCAAAAACCCTCTAATTATGCCTCTTCGCTTAACCCAATATGCTTAGAAAATGGTTGTTTTGTTGTTGTTGTATGTGGATATGAGGTTGTCCTCTTTCTGCTACATAGGAAAGCCTCTGAATGGCCTCCACTATTTGCACTTTTTCAGCTCAAAACTCCCCCTCTTCAACAACTCAACTTGTAGCTTCTCTTATCCTAGATCTCTCTCCTCTCTTTCTCATCCAAATGACAAAATGAGTTGCCCAACACCCTCAGCCTCTTCTATACCCAACCTCCCTCACATTTTTCCTTGGGATTCATGCCCAACAAAGACCCCAACGGTCCATATCGAGACGCCTCCTCTCTCTGGACCCCACACAACACTAAGGTTGTGCACCTCCTAGGCAGGGCCCCACATAGTAGTAAGGTTGTGCGCCCTCCTTAACAAGGCCCCAAAATCCACTAAAAAATAGAATTATGCTTAACTGCTTAAGCATGACTTAGGCTAAGTTATATTTGATCTAGGTTAATTCATTATCATGTGCATGCCTTGGACACTAGGAAAGTGCAAGGACACCTTCTGTGGCTACAAAAATTAGCATTATGGTCATATCTTTGGTGCCTTTACATGGTGTTATGTTCATATCTCTAGTGTCTTTACATGGTGTTATGTTCATATCTTTCGTGGGATGTAATTTCGTTGAGACAAAAGAGCAAGGTAGAATGGGAGACACTCTAAGATGGGAATTAGTTATTCAATTGGGATGGTCAGTGTGATGAATGCATCATTAATGGTGATGAATGGATCATCCCTCTTGCAACGGAGGCCAATAGAGAGGTCAACAACCTACAGGGGCCTTTGAGTGAATTGCATAGCAGAAGTTAGTAAACTAATTGTTGTTTTTGTATATATGAATTTAATTATATGTTCAAATATAGAACCTTATGTCGTCATATTTACAACCTATTTTACATGTGGATCCACGACAAAAGGAGTTAGAGCAATCCACTCCTACCCTTTCCAAGAAGGTAAGTGATTATGTGGAAATGTTTACATGAACATGCACTCCACTACCCATGCATTGAAATAAATATAGTGGACACAAATAATGTAGGTGAGCACAAAGTTTGAGGAAGTGTTTTCTTTTTGGGGGCCAACATCGGTGACCATAAATGGAAGAGTAGCCATGCTTGAAATATTCTCAGCTATGGGGGTGGAGATTGTGAGTGAGAGAGGGCCTCTTCTCTTAACTCACAAGTGAAGGACTTCAATTTTTTCTTAGAAGCACATTTTTTTTGTATGTTTCCTCATTGATGCCCATGTTCAAAGGAGTCTCCACTGATATAAAAGTTGAAGCAATAATGTGTCCTCAAGCAAAGATGTGGAATGGATGTTTTTTTGTGCTAGGCCTCATTGCATTAGCCTTCATTGAAGTTGTATTTGAAGAGCTCATCAAGGAGGTCCCTTTAGTTGTATTATTAATCCACTATATTACCATTGCTACAGAATTTGATAGAGCTTGAGAACTCTTGAGACCCATGTTCTTGGGTAGAAGCCCTTTGACGAGCAATAAGAAGGTAACATGAATAATCAAAAAATATCGATAGGTATAAACACACTCAAATGTTGAAATAATTCAGTGGAGGCAGCTCCTAATCAAGGGGATAGATGGCCATTAATTGGATTAGATCATAAGGGCATCATGTAAGTGCCAGATCAGAGGACATATGGCCATTAGCCATTGAGGAGTTTTGAAAAAATAGGAATTTTAAGAAGGAAACACGAACAACCAAGAAGAATGCAACAGGTGAACTCCTACATGAGAAGTATGAGTGGCCCAAAAGGAGGAAATGGTGGCAAGAAGGAAGAAGAAAAAGATTGACACTTTGCCCACGAGCCCCGTGACCTAGAATGTGGTTATGGAAAACACCATGGCTAGGATTGTGAGTCGTGGAATAAACATGAGGGCGTTGGAAAATATGTAGGAGGATATCTTGTAGGGGTGGAGATTGTGGGAAATGTCCATCTCCATCCCAAGATAAGAGTGAAATATCTATGAAAATAGATGGAGGAGGGGATGAGCCTTTTGTCGGGACTGGGTATATAATAGCAAGGAATGATGAAAGCAGTGAGATTTGGGTGGAGGAATACCAATGGAGCCACTCAAGTCGATGGAATGAGAGGTCGAATCCCCACGGACAACAAAGGATGCAGGGGATAGGTGGATAAGTGACATGGCAGGTGGTATTGGATGATAGGTTTTGAGTTGTTGACAGGTTTTGGGAAAAAATTATCCCTATATACATGCCTTCAACATAATTAATTAAAAATAGAATTTCAAAATTAGATAAAAATGAAATTAAAGAGAAATCGAACTAAATATATATGAGAAATCAAACTAAAGCAAAGTGAGAAATTAAAGAGAAGAAATAGTTACTTAATGACAAGTGGAATTTGTGCTTGAGATTTTTTGCATTGAGAGAATTGAAGAATATTTATTTAATAGATGTTGAGAAGGCGGTTAAGGAATTTTTTGTTTGGAGCAATTTTTATCTTAAGGGGTTTTGTTTGGAACTTGCACTTCAAGAGAACGAGATAGGAAGAGAAACTGGCATAAGTTATTAATTAAGGGCTCGACAGCTATCAGTTGTATAAATTGAGGGGTTGGTTGGGAGGAGAGTTGTCCCCCACACTTGGTTTCCCAATTGGTTGTTGTTGGTAGGAGTGAGTGGTCGGAGCTCATCTTTTCCCTTCAGCGCATGGATTGAAAGTCAATTTTCAAGAATTTATAGGTATTCCTACCCTATTACTATTTCTATTCTTCAATGAATCAATATTTCACAATTGATTAGTACAATACATTTTGTCTCATATCTTATTGGTAGTTGTTTGATTTAAATCGTCTTATTTATATGTAGGAATGTAAATATTTGTGGTCATTTAACCTTTGGGTACTTACGTAGTGTGAATAAATGTTTTTTTCTAAAGATAATTAATGCAACAAAGTAATGTGAAGGTAACACAATGAATTGATCAACTTGAAACAAATAGTGCAATCTTAGTCTATATTTATTTCATGGTTATTTTTATGTTCAATAGGAATTAATGTTGGTTGTGGAGCCTGATTATATTCTTGATTCAGAGGTCTTTGTTTTCAGCCGTGTTTATACCCCATGAAGACTTTACACCGCAAAAGAATGTACACTCTTCCACATGGGGGAGTGCAGAGGGGGGTTACCCCCTCTACGGGGTCCGGGGGCAAGCGAGCCCCGGTGGGGGTTCGGAGGACAGCGTTCCCTGATGGGGGTTCGGGGGAAAAGGCCCCGAAGGAAAAATTTCCTTGTAAATGTATATTGTAATTTCATTGTAAATCTGGACCATTCATTATAAAGTCACAGATCTGACGGTAGAAGTTATGTTAGGGTTTTTTTCCCTAGAAGGCAACCCTCTTTTATGAGGGAAATGTATTGTGGCTATGGATCATTGCGAATATTGTGTTCTGAGATAGGATACTGTGAGAGAGAGAAGAGGAAGTTACATCGGGTTTGTTGTAGGTTGTATCCCTTCATTTGTTGGATAATAATAAAGAAAGGACCTGGAAATTTCTCTGGTGGACGTAGCCCACACTGGGTGAACCACGTATATATGTGTCTCTATTGTATTGTGTATCTTTTGTGTTTTATTTCCGCATTTGTTTTATTTTATTGCTCTGCAATCCTATTTTTCTAACAACTGGTATTAGAGCAAAAGGTATCTCCCATGAAAAGAGGGTTCTTGGTTCGAGTGGGAGAAATGGGGGAAGATAGAAAGTTTAGGGTCGAGAAATTTAACGTCCAAAACTACCATTTATGGAAGATGCAAATGGAGGATCATTTATATCAAAAGGATCTATTCCTACCATTGGGTGGAATAGAAAAGAATTTGTCGGCCATGAAGGATGAAGAATGGGAGGTTCTTAACAGAAAGGCACTAGGAACAATACGACTGAGCCTGGCAGTGTCAGTGGATTTCAATATTTCAAAAGAAAAGACAACGAAGGATCCGATGGATGCATTGGTTAAACTATATGAAAAACCCTCAATGTCCAACAAGGTATTTCTAATGAAGAGATTATTTAATATGAAGATGTCAGAAGGTGGGTTTGTTGCAAATCATTTAAATGAATTTAATACGGTTACTAATCAACTAAGTTTTGTAAAAGTGGACTTTGATGATGAGGTCGGGGCTCTTCTAATCTTGTGCTCATTTCCAGAAAGATGGAACGGTTTGGTCATGGTTGTAAGTAACTTTGTATCTGGTTCAAACACTTTAAAATTTGATGATGTTGTTGTTGTTATCCTTAGTGAGGAAATGCGACGAAAAAGCATAGGTGAGACATCAAGTAATGTGTTAAACATGGAGAACAGAGGAAGACAAAAGGATAGAGGAAAGGGCTCAGGGAACCATGGGAATTCTAGGAAGGGTAGATCCAAATCCAAATTTGGAAAGATAGAGTGTTGGAATTGTGGGAATAAAGGGCATCTGAAGAAAGACTGCAGAGATCCAAAGAAACAAAGAGATGGAGAACAGGAGAAAATCAGGAAGCAAATATAACAGGTGATGTGTTACATGATTCTTTGATTCTTTCTGTAGATAATATTTCTAAGTCTTGGGTAGTAGATTCAAGGGCTTCTTTTCATGCCACACCCCATAGGAAACATTTTCTAAATTATGTTCAAGGTAATTTTGGACAGGTTCATTTGGGTGATGATGCACCATGAAAAATTGTTGGAAAGGGAAAAGTTAAAATAAAACAAAACAATGGAAACTAATGATTTTTGAAAGAGGTAAGACATGTTCCAAATCTAAGGAAAAATCTAATTTCAACAAAGCAGTTGGCAAGTGAAGGTTGTATATCCATATTTACAGATAAGGTGTGGAAGGTCACCAAAGGATCATTGGTGATAGAAAAAAGAGAGAAGGTAGGTACATTGTATTTATGTACTGGTAATATTGACTCTTCTATCTCTTTAGCTTCTACAGGAGTGGATACAGCACTGTGGCATCATAGGCTTGGACACATGAGTGAGAAGAGGATGCAGATACTTCACAAAATAAATTTGTTGCCAGATCTTAAACAACTTGATTTGGATTTCTATGAGCATTGTGTTTATGGAAAACAGAAGAGAGTCGGATTTCTCAGAGTCAGAAAACAAAAGAAGTGTGAAAGGTTAGAGCTTGTGCATACATATGTATGGGGACCAGCTCATGTATCATCTCTTGGTGGCTCTCGTTATTATGTTACTTTTATGATGATTCAACTAGAAAAACTTGGGTTTATTGCATTCGACAAAAATATGATGTTTTTGATACTTTTAAGAAATGGAAAGATTTGGTTGAGAATGAGATAGGAAACAGGTTGAAGTGTCTCAGATCAGACAATGGAGGTGAATATTGCAGCAAGGAGTTTGATGATTAATGTTCATACCATGGGATTCGTAGAGAGAAGACAGTTCCAGGAACAGCACAAGAAAATGGTGTGTCAGAAAGGATGAATAGGACAATCATGGAGCATGCAAGGAGTTTCAGATTTCATGTTGGTTTTCCCTTACAGTTATCGAAAGATGTTGTAGATATGGTTGTTTACTTAATAAACGAAGGACCTTCAAGCTCTTTCAATGGTATAATTTCTGGAGGAGGCATGGATAGGTAAAAAGGTAAACTATTATTTTCTGAAGACTTTCAGTTGTGAATCATTAATCCATATTGATAAAGAAAATAGAACAAAGCTTGAGGAAAAATCCAAGAAGTGTACCTTTATTGGATACGGTGTTAATGATTTTGGTTATTTCTTATGCGATTATAAAAATAACAAAATCATTAGGAGTAGAGATGTCATATTCAATGAGAAGTTCATGTACAAAGATCAGTTGCAGGGAAAGAACAGGAAAAAGAAAAACTAGAATACACAATGCTTGATGAGATCACTGGAAAAGAAACTCCAAAGGTGCCAAAAAATCAAAATGTACAACAACAGGATCAACATGTACCTCAAACTCCTGCAATTGTTGTTAGAAGATCTACCAGGTTAAGTAGACCCCCTGAACGATAGTATCCTTCATTGTATTATTTATTGTTGACTCATTCTGGTGAACGAGAATGTTATGAAGAGGCAATGCAGGTAGACACCAAAAATAAGTGGGAGAAACGAATGAAAGAGGAAATGGATTCCCTGTTAAATAACTAGTCTTGGGATTTGGTTGAGTTTCCTATAGGAAAAAGAGCATTACAAAATAAATGGGTTTACAAGTTGAAGGAAGAAGATGGAGGTAAAAAGTGGTACAAGGCTAGACTTGTTGTAAAGGGGTTTGCACAAAAGAAAGGTATAGATTTTGATGAAATAATTTCTCCTGTTGTTAAAATGACTTCAATTAGGACTATTTTAAGTCTTGTGGCAGTAAAAGATTTGCATCTTGAACAATTAGATGTAAAAAAAGCGTTTGGAGGAAGAGATTTATATGCAGCAACCAGAGGGATATGAGGTCAAAGGGAAGGAGAATTTGGTATGCATGTTGAAGAAGAGCTTATATGGCCTAAAGCAAGCTCCAAGGCAATGGTATTTGAAGTTTTATAGGTTTATGACAGAATAGGGTTATAGTAGATGTCATTCTGATCACTGTGTTTATTTTAAAAGCCTAGAAAATGGAAGCTATATTATCTTGCTATTGTATGTAGATGACATGCTTGTTGCAGGGTCTAATATGCAGGATATAAATGTGCTCAAGAAAAAATTAGCTAATTCATTTTCAATGAAGGATTTGGGTGCTGCAAAGAAAATCCTTGGTATGAGAATAACAAGAGACAGGAAAAATTGCAAATTGACATTGTCTCGGGTGAGTACATAAAGAAGGTGTTGGAGAGGTTTATAATAAAGAATTCAAAACCAGTTAGTACACCTTTGGCCAACCATTTCAAATTAACTAAGGAAATGTGTCCCAAGACACAGGAAGAAATAGAATACATGTCCAGGGTCCCTTATTCATCGTCAGTTGGCAGTTTGATGTATGTGATGGTTTGCACAAGACCAAATATTGCACATGCAGTGGGAGTTGTGAGCAGGTATATGAACAATGTAGGTAAAGAACATTGGGAGGCAGTAAAGTGGATTCTCATGTAATTGAGAGGTATTGTTACTCATGCATTATGTTTTGGAGGTTCGGACATTGTTCTACAAGGATATGTTGATTCAGATATGACAAGTGATAAAGATAGCAGGAGGAGCACCACAGGGTATGTTTTTACTGTAGGTGGAACAGCAGTAAGTTGTCTTTCGAAACTGCAAAAGGTTGTTGCACTTTCAACAACAGAGGCAGAGTATGTTGTTGCTACAAAGGCTAGTAAAGAAATGATTTGGTTACAGAGGTTTATGGAGGAATTGGGAAAGAAGCAGGAGAATAAACGGTTGTATTGTGACAGTGAGAGTGCCATTCATCTTGCAAAGAACTCAGTCTTCCATTCAAAGACTAAGCATATACAGCTCAGATACCATTTCATACGATATGTCTTGGAAGATGGAAATTTGAAGTTTGAAAAGATACACACTAGCCAAAATCCTGTAACCAGTGAGAAACCGAGTTCTTGCTCAGTTTCAATTGGTCTTCAAGAATGAAGATGCAGATGAGAAAGTTGCCAATTCCAAGAAGGATCATAGTCCAGCATATACAGCAGTGGTGGAGTTGTTGAGATCAGTCTCCAAGTGGGATATTGTTGGTTGTGGAGCATGATTATCTTCTTGATTCAGAGGTCTTTGTTTTCAGCCGTGTTTATACCCCATGAATACTTTACACCCCAGAAGAATGTACACTCTTCCACGCAAGGGAGTGCAAAGGGGGGTTACTGTTAGGATATTTAGACACTTAAGAGTTAGTTAAGATCTACTTGGTCTAATGTGTCATTAGGTAAAAGTTTGTTTCTTAGTGTGTTTCTTTAGTATGCATTTGTAATTAGGAAATCCAATGGTCACGATATGTTCCCGACATAAAGTGATTTGACGGTTCATACTCTCCTCGATCTTAATGGCCATTGATCTGTGGCTTAACAACCGATTGATCCATGATATCTATTTAAAGAGCATGCAGGGTTATTTTCCAATGATCAATTGTAAGAAACTCTCTTATAAAATCTCTATGTAATATTTTCTTTTGCATTAATAAACTACTCCAAGTGGTCGCGTTGGTTGGGGTTGTGGATGTTTCCTCGTAGGGGTTTTACCACGTGAAAAAATTGGTGTGTTGATATTTGATCTAGTTATGTGAGTGGTTACTGAAGGTTTTTTTCCTCTATTGGAATACCTGTGTTGTCAAACATGGTATCGGAGCCTATTTGAAGACCCGCTCATGTTGAAGTCGGTAGTCTCATCTCCATTTTATGTCATTTTCATACATTCTTGGAATGATATGACTATTTCATTGCGTCTGGAGCACTTGTTTCAATTAGGAACACTTTTCGTATCACTCGAAACGGTTTTCGTTTGCCCAAGATACGGCCATTTCAGTCAGATCCAGAGGTATAAAACCCGAATACGCATTGTTTAAATTTTTGCAGAGTATCATTTGGGTTTTATTTCGGTTTTGTATTATTTATTTCCAGGTTACTACTCTTTTAGATCTGCGTATGCTCTTTGACCTGCGCCTTATGCGATCTCGAGAAATCAGAAACAGATAGGAAAATGTGCATCTTTCAGGTAAGCTAATCGAGATCTAACCCTTGTTGTCATCGAGAAGCGAAATTTTTTTCTTGTGTGAAAAGAGTTTTTTTTTAGCACGCTCTCCAAGGCCGTCTTCAACAACAAAAAAAACTCGCCCAATCCTCTTCAAAAAAAATACAATATGTTTTCCTAAACCATTTGGTTAAAAGTTGTCTTATTAAGTAAGAGGTCTTGAATTCAAGTCTCTCTTTTGTTACTTTTTTTGAAAAAGTTTGTGCTCAAATTGTAAAGTGTATTTCACTTCAAGTATAAAAGTGAATCGCTATAAGTAGCTTTAATATTTTAATTTAGAGTTATTTATTTTGCATGCAGCTTTTCTTTTATAAAGTAACTTCATTGTAAAAGTGATCATCACTTCTCTTTATTAAAGTGGGTCACTTCATAAAGCAACTTACACTATCATGTGGTCCTTTGGTTACCGTTTATGCCTTTTTTTTAAAGGGCATAATTCTCACATTCGAAGTCCGTTTCCAGTGCCGTTTTTTTAAAACTACATAAAAATTTTAGATATTTCCATCCATATCATCAGTTTCAGTTTTTAAATCTATATTATCTGCATATTTAATATGGCTTCTACAAGTAATCTCTTGCTTACCAACACCAACTACTTTCAATGGAAATCCCATATCGAAGATTTATTAAGAAGTAAAGGATTGTGCCAGATTACCTTGAGAAAGGAAAAAGCACCCATTGATGATGATAAGAAATTCAAATGGGCTAATAGGAGTGACGAAGCACGTGGACTAATCAAAATGGCCATCTATCCTGATTTAAGGTTCCACCCTAAAGAAATTGATGACCCTGAAGAAGCTTGGGACAAGATTGAATCTATGTTTGGTAAACTCAATATTATTCGAGCACAACAGTTAGAAAATCAAGTATTGACCTTAATTCCAAGTGATTTTTCTTGCCTTGGAGACTATCTATCTAAGTTTAAAACACTTTGAATTTTATGTGAAGAATGTGAGATAAAAATGGAGGAAGAGTGTTGCATCTATCTTATTCTTTCTAAGATAGGTAGTGCATATTTTGTGTTTGTATATACCTTTTATGACATAAGAGAGGATTTAGGGAAAGCTTATCAAAAACTGACTCTTGAGTCCTTTTGTGTTTCTTTGATTAGAGAGGAAGATAAGCTTGTACAACTTGGAGTGATCAACATTGCAGGTACCTCCAACAAAGCCTTAGTAGCCTAGCAGAAAGATAAACCCAAGTATCCCAAGAAGCAACATCCTCGCTACAACAACAAGCAACATAAGGGTCCCAAACCCGCTCAGACAGCTTCAGCTCCTAATGGTGACAAAGGAGCAAAATATAAAAATAAGAAGACCGATGTACATTGCAACTTTTGTGATAAACATGGTCATGATGAGTCCAGATGTTTCAAGAAGATGACAGCTTTAGAAGTAGTGATGAAGAAGCACAACATCAGTCTTGATTCTACTTCTTCTTTTTCTTCTCATGGACATGCACTTTCTGCTTCAAGTTTTTCCTTCAATACAGCTTCTACTTCTTCTTTTGATGAGTGGCTTATTGATTCTGGAGCATCTTATCATATGGCCAAGGATAAAGACATATTTTCTTCTCTAAATGAATGTAACACCAAGAAAATATTTGTTGGTGATGATAGATCTCTTAGTGTTGTAGGATATGGAACGGTTTAAGTAGATAATGGTCATTTCAATGATATATTATGTGTTCCAAGTCTTTCTTGTAACCTTCTATCAGTATATCAAATCACTAATTCAGGTGAAGGTAAAACCGTAGATTTTTCACCTCACCAAGTTGTAATCAAAGATCTAAAAGATCCTAAGCATGTTCTTGCAACTGGAATTGATGATGATATTACTAGGTTGTACAAGTTTGATAAATTTGGGTCATCATCTTTTTCATCAGTTTTTGTCACTCATAGCGATGACTTGAGCAAACTTTGGCATGAGCGGTTTGGTCATCTAAACTATCTCTCATTGCAACAACTATGTAATCAACATATGGTGGTTGGTCTTCCTCCTGTTTCATGCAGAGATGGTGTTTGTACCGATTGTGTTCTCGTAAAACATCATCGGGATAGTTTTGACAAACGTGCCTCTTGGCACACCTCGGGCCCTTTGTAGTTTGTTCATAGTGATTTGTGTGGTCCACTTTCTTCTCCTTCTTTTTCTACGTGCAAGTATTTCTTAACTTCCATTGATGACTTTTCCAAACGTACTTGGGTTTACTTCTTAAAACTTAAGAGCAAAGTTTTTGACAAGTTTTTGGCCTACAAGGCCCTTGTAGAAAAGCAATATGGACATCAAATCCAAAGGTTAAGAACAAATAATGGAGGCGAATATGTGAACAATAATTTTACAAGTTATTACACTACACAGGGCATCCAAATGCCACACTGTTCCATATACACCACAACAAAATGGTGTTGCTGAGAGAAAGAACTGCACATTAAAAGAAATGGCTAATTGTATGATCCAATCTAAGGGATTAGGTCTAAAGTATTGGGCAGAAGCAATCAACTATGCAAATTACATAGTCAATCGCACTCCCACAAAGGCTCTTAAAAATATAACACTGGAAGAAGCTTGGACTAAAATTAAACCAGATGTAAGTCACTTCTGTGTATTTGG
>ML785400.1:72072-89494 GCA_009831015.1 Picea engelmannii
TTGAAGGAATTGACTATAATGAAACCTTTGCCCATGTAGCCAAAATGAATTCCATCCACCTTGTTCTTTCCCTTGCTGCCTCACATAAATGGGAGGTCCATCAGATGGATGTTAAATCCACCTTCTTGCATGGATATTTGCAAGAATAAATCTACATGGAACAACCTCTTGGTTATGTCCAGAATTACTCTAGCCTTGTTTGTCGCCTTAAGAAATATCTTTAAGGTATTAAGAAAGCTCCCTGAGCTTGGTATGCCAAAATGGACAGCTTTCTTATTGACATTGGATTCTCTAGATTCCATTCTAATCCTAATGTCTATACCAAGAAAGTAGGAAGCCATCTCAAAATTCTTGTCTTTTATGTTGATGACCTTATCCTTATTGTTAGTGACTCAAAACTTTTAAACCATGTGAAACCAGCCTTAAGAAGAAATTTGAAATGGCACACTTAGGTTTTTTGCACTATTTCCTTGGCCTCCAAGTTTTGCAAACCAATGAAGGAATTTTTCTTTCCCAATCTAAGTATGCTTGTGACCTTATTCGTCGCTTTCACATGGATGATTGTAAACCAGCCCCTTCTCCCTTCCAGTCTAGATTCAAGCTTGTTGCCACCTGTACTTCTCTTGAATTTGATGCCACCCTGTACCATCATTTAGTTGGTAGCCTCTTATACTTGACTCATACCCGTCCTGATCTTTCCTTTGTTGTTGGTATTGTTGCCTGGTATATGTAAACACCTCAGGAAATCCATTGGAAATCAACTAAAAGGATACTTTGTTATGTCTGTGGTATAGTTCAGTTCAGGATACATTACAGTTCAGAGGGGACTCATTTATTGGTTGGTTTCACTGATTTAGATTGGGCCGGCAACCCTGATGATCGGAAGTCTACTGCAGGTTATGTTTTTAGCCTTGGTTAAGGACCTGACATTTAGGCCTATAAGAAACAACAGGCTATTGCACTTTCTTCAGCAGAGGTAGTGTACCGAGCAACGGTAAATGCAAGTCAGGAAGCCTTGTGGCTTCGACAGATCCTTTCATAGTTTGGATTCGAGCGGCAGCATCCAATCAACCTTTGGTGTGACAATCAGAGTGCCATCAAGCTCGCCAAATACCCAGTTCAACATCAACGTAGCAAGCACGTCGAGTTACACATGCACTTCATTAGAAATATCATTCATGATCAAGTTATTGAAGTGATCTTTTTCCCTATAGAAGATCAAGTTGCAGACATTTTCACAAAGTCTCTTACAGAAGCGAAGTTTTCCAAACTTTGATCTATGTTAGGAGTTTAGGAAGTTGTCATTAAGGGGGGATAGGCTCTAATGCCTCCTTCATTCTCCTATTGTGTCAACATTGTAAATCCTTCAATCCTATCCCATGTTGTTCTTAAGGGGGGATGTTAGGATATTTAGACACTTAGGAGTTAGTTAAGATCTACTTGGTGTAATGTGTCGTTAGGTAAAAGTGTGTTTCTTAATGTGTTTCTTTAGTATGCATTTGTAGTTAGGAAATCTGACGGTCACGATATGTTCCCAATATAGAGTGATCTAATGGTTCATACTCTCCTTGATATTAATGGCCATTGATTTGTGGCTTAACACTCGATTGGTCCATTATATCTATTTAAAGAGCATGGAGGGTCATTTGTCGATGATCGATTGTGAGAAACTCTCTTGTAAAATATCTCTATAATATTTTTCTTTTGCATTAATAAACTGCTCCAAGTGGTCGCGTTGGTTGGGGCCGTGGAGGTTTCCCCATAGGGGTTTTACCACATGAAAACATCGGTGTGTTTATCTTTGATTTGGTTATGTGAGTGGTTACTGAAGGTGTTTGTCCTTTATTGGAATACTTGTGTTGTCGAACAGTTACCCCCTCTGCGGGGTCTGGGGGCAAGCGGGCCCTCGACGGGGGTTCGGGGGATAGCATTCCCCGATGGGGGTTCGAGGGTGAAGCCCCTCGAGGACAATTTTCCTTGTAAATGTATATTGTAATTTCATTGTAAATCTGGACTGTTCATTATAAGGTTGCAGATCTGACGGTAGAAGTTATGTTAGGGTTTTTTTCCCTAGAAGCCAAGCCTCTTTTATGAGGGAAATGTATTGTGGCTATGGATCATTACAAATATTGTATTCTGAGATAGGAGACTGTTAGAGAAATAAGAGGAAGTTACATCGGGTTTGTTGTAGGTTGTATCCCTTCATTTACTAGATAATAATAAAGGAAGGACCTGGAAATTTCTCTGGTGGACGTAGCCCACACAGGGTGAACCACATATATATGTATCTCTATTATATTGTGTATCTTCTGTGTTTTATTTCCGCATTTGTTTTTTTTATTGCTCTGTGATCCTGTTTTTCTAACAATTAAATAGTGTGAATAAATGTTATTTTAAAGATAATTAATGTAGCAAAAGGATGTAATTATTATATGTATAGATTCATGTTTTGAGTTGCATATACTTTCATTTTATCATTTTCAATTTACATGCACTATCAATGTTAGGGGAAACAATATCACCAAGGATTTTCCATCAAACCATCTTGAGTGCAAATTCATGCACCCTTAGTCTCCTAGAGCATTTTTGGAGCCATCCTGGGCAGACGATATATTTTGGGATTTTATTAGTGGTAATTATAAGGAGATCAGAGTCTAGTTTGGATTTTTAAGATATCAAGTGAAGTGTTCCAATAATTAGGCCACTTGTCATTAGGGTGAAACTCGGTGAGCTGCTAGAGAAATTAAGGACATCCTCGCGACCACTCTAGGTGCAATACATGTGATCCAGTACAGGCATGATTCAACACAAGAAAGTACAAAAACCCTGGGTGGAGTGCATTAGAACTAGTGGCGTGGGAGGAAGAGATATTTAGCACTTATCTCCATGTACCTCTAAAGGATGTGTATTCTCTTTTTCTTCTCCCCTTTTATTCATTTTCATACTAGTGGTAGGAAGTGAATTAGGTTACGCATATGCTTATGCATGGTTGAATATATGTTCCCTAAAACATGCACCACGAGGTTTAATATCTGGTCTATGATACCTAAAACTCAAAAAATGGACTTAAGGGTTCTAAAACATATGATAGGAAGTGTATGATAAAATCATCTATAGCACAAATGTTTCTTATGTCGATGGAAGATAGGAATGGATATCCTCTCTGCATCTATATGCTATACCAAAAGGGAGGATACAAATAAACTCTTATTCACAATTTAACCTTGAAAGACGCTAATAGGAAATCACATAAATTAAAGAAGCAGAAGCAAATTTTAATGAGTCTAAATGGGATAAAGGCACCCTTTGA
Source organism: Picea engelmannii (assembly GCA_009831015.1). Lineage (NCBI taxonomy): Eukaryota > Viridiplantae > Streptophyta > Pinopsida > Pinales > Pinaceae > Picea > Picea engelmannii. The sequence continues at coordinate 75,383 of ML785400.1, forward strand.
TACTCTCCTTATAGCATGATGGTAAACATAATTAAAGTAATAGGATAATGGAATTATGTTGTTGACATGCACTAATGTGTGCATGCGAAGAATCAAGATGTATTTTAAGTGTTTCCATTATGCCTAATAGTATAGACTTAGAGGCATGGCTATGCACATTAAGAAGAGGTCATCGGATATGAAGTACTGTGCAGTCACATAATACACTAGACTGACCAAGGTAATCTAAGGAAGTAAAGAAGACATTGGTTATTCAAGCAAGAAGTGGGGGAAATATAATTGATCGATTTGAGAAAATAATACTCCAATTCCTCAACAATACACATGAAATGAATTGAACACTAGAGGTAATGTGCATATACCTTAAACATGGTATGCAATTACACCTAGAAGGATAGTTATCCTAATATTAGAATGAGAAGATGGAAATATAAGTATAGAGAGACAGGGATTTTACGAAAAGGAAGGAAGGTTTCTAAAGTATTGATCTTCAATCTTAGTGGTGTCTAACTTATTAAGCATTCTAGGAATTTACCTTATGGAGGAAGGGAAAATGGTGAACTTGCAAATTTTCTAATGATGATAACTTGTTGTAGTCCTCATAACAAACTTGGAAGCATGAGATAAATAAAAACACATTAATAGCTATATACTTCACAAAATATGATGGAATGTAAATTAAGAAGGTGAGTTGAGTTGGAAGTTCCACGAATAAATATGTGAATGCACTTTGTAATAAAAATAGTATATTGAGTCAATAGGGAGAAGTAGCCTATCCTAGAACATGATGGAAGATTAGGGAATGGTCATGAGAGAATAATCATTATGAAGTAGAAAGGATAACGTATCACTCTTGAGGTATCCCTTGAGTGGGTGACCCATTGGAAAATTGTTGTTAAATTACACAAGTGTCCCCAGATAGAAAACACCATAAGGTCTAAATAAGGACAATGTTCATCAAGAAGCAAATGTTGCCAATTAACCAATTTGAGTTCAGTCAATGGGATGGTGATGTAGATCATTATAAGGAATTTTAGAAGGTATGGTGACATTAATTAAAGGGGCAATAAACCACGAGTGCCTATAGGATGGTAACTAAATAATACAAGTTAGAAATTGTGAAAATTTGTCAAAGATTGGTGATAGTTTAGGAGGGTGCTCAGTCTTCATAACAACAATATGGAATTTTCAGGATTAGAGCAGTTAAGTAAAGATCATATAACTCCCTTGGGATATATACTTAATGGATAACATTGAAGTGATATAGGAATTATGAAATTATAATAAATCCTAGGGTAAATTTATGTAATGATAATAAAGGGGTGCCTCTCTCAAGTGGCAAGCTCTCTTAATGTATTGATGAGGGAATTGAGCAACATGAATAATTATTAAGAGTCGTGACTCATATAATTTTAAGGTGCCAAGATATGAAATCATGAACTAGAGCACTTGCAATTGGCGAGGGATGATAAGTTGTATATGGGGAATAATGTTCAAAAACATGATTCTAATAATAGTTAATGTGGAGCGACATGTGCGGGTGGGGGTCTCCTTGATCTTGGAGGAAATATGATAACCCATTACGCTTGGGATTTATGGACTACAACAAACAATATTGTCAAAGCATATGCTCTATATGAAAGCTTGAAATTGGCAAAAAAGTGCAACATCTCTCATCTCACAGTCTTCGGTGACTTTATGATGATTATCAAAGCAGTACTCAAAATAAATCTCATGGAGAAAAATCTCTTGAATGGTATTCTCCATCAAATCATCTCTCTAAGTGACAATTTTAGGGATCTCAAACTCTACCATATTAAAAGGTGTCTCAACCCCCTTACTGACCATTGGACAAAGGTTGGCTCTAGGATGCTAAAGGGGGAGATAAGTGAAAATGGAGAAAGGGAGGAGTTCCCCATCCCTTAAACCCTTGTTCATGATGAGATTTGACATTTTGAATCGACCTCCCGCCATGTGTGCCCTCCTCCTCATTTTACGGGGCTTCTTCATATGTGCGTGGTTTAAGTCTAGGTGATTTGATTTTGTAAGAAGGTGATTTGCATCCTTAGTTCGTTTCGGACCATCTTTGTATTCTCGCAGTATGTTGAGTAAGTTCAGTAGCCTACCTATCGATTGTTTTTCTTTGAGTAGTTGCAAAAATTCATGTATGATGTCTTCATCTCGAATTCTTAAATTTTGTCGATCTTTTGTTGCATTTCTAAAGAATTTAAAAGTTTATCTCATTATTTTCTCTTCCTTATCTGGGTTTAGAAAGTCGTTATCCTTTTTTATTTGATAGTTTTTTGGTGGGGTATGGATGTCGCTTCCCACTCCTGGTCTTGTAACAATGTGTAGATTCTTAGAGTTCCTTACGTCTTCTTTAGACACTGCATGTAGTAGGTTCACAGTCTTTCTAGGTATAATCTTGTTGAGCACTATCGAACAGTCTTCCAGGGAGTGATCTCCAATACTGCATATGTTGCAAAACTTCAGATCAATCAGGTCTTTTATAGGACAGTCTGGGTTGTCGTGATCATTTTTCCAGCAATTAGCACAATATGGTCGTCCACGACCTCTACCTCGACCACCAAATCTGCGTCGACCTCCTCGACCTCAACCACAACCACCAAAATAATCATCTCTTAGACCGTAATTATTTTTTTGGTCAGTAGTTTTTGTGTGGTAGATGCTTCGTATATTATTTTGGTTTCTCGCATTTAGGTGGCATTATAAAGTTCGATGATCGAAAGCTTCAGAGATATGAAGCCACTTTGTGTTTTTTAGATTGTGGGGACAATATTGTAAGTTATGATCAGTTAATAATTCACATATGTTACAATATTTATGGGCTTGTACTCGATGGACGTCTATCCTTTGCATGTGCTCAGTTAGGGGACAATTGTCTTCTATGTGCCCATTCGTGGTGCATGTGGTGCATCATATTTCATTGTGTCGAATGGTTAGACTTTTGATATTTTGTTGCAAATGTTCTATATTTTCCTCGAGTCTTTCCATTTTCGAAGAAGTCGACGGACTATCATCGTCTAACTCGACTCGTTGTGCCTTTTGTAACATGTATTCGCAGTTGGTTATCTCATGCAGGCGTAATGGAGATCTGATTCTTGGTAGTAGCCTAGCTACATACCACTGGACTAGCAGATTATAGTCGAACGTCGACGAGATTTGACTTAAGAGGTATTTAAATATTTTATCGTGTTATCGTACCGAATCGCCTGGTCTTTGCTTAATTTCTTTTAGTTTTTGTATTGCTAGATGCGTGATGACCTAGATTTTAAAGAATGTTAGAAAAATATTATTTATTTCTGCCTTTGAACGAGTTTGCTTCTCAGTGTAATTTATGAACCCTGTTAAGGTGTGATGGTGCAATGCAGCTCCAAATTGCACCATCTTCTTATCTTCATCTAAAATATCAATGGCCTCCCAAATATTTTCTCATAAAACCAATGGCATTTTGGGTCTTCTTCACCCTCGTAGATGGGGATATGATTGAGTCCCATTTTGAATTTCTTTGTGGGGACACTTGGTTTTCCTAGTGCTTGAGTTACTACTGCATTCGACTGAGCTATCAAATCTTATGGTCAGGTTTTGTCTGCGTCCGACAAGGGAAGATATTCAAGGAGCAGTTTCTTCTTCTTGAGTACAAAATATGCATCCTCAGTTTGGGAACTTTGATCTTTGTATTCAACCAGCTGTCATTCCAATGGTTGTGTCGTTTCCAAATCATAATTAATTTCTTCTCTCGATATTAGATGTGGCAGGGGGTCGAGTCAGTGAGGTATTTGATTTGAATAATCATATTGTCATCTTCCTTTCATTCAGATTTGACAATCAATGTGTCTCGTAGGTTTCCCAAGTCATCCATTCTGTACCATAATCTTGTCAATTGGTCGTCGATCTTTAGCCTTTGTTAAAGAAATTCTCTTATTCTTGGACTAGTTTCTAGTGTGGGAGACATACGTAAAGTTGGTCCAAATTATTCATACTCCATACTTTTTGGTTCATCGACCAGTTGATGGAGGTTCAACCATGCGTCGTTGCATTTGTCGAGTGTCGTCGTGGCTTTTGTTATTGCTAACTTTGGTAGATCTCATTCTGACTCAGACTGCTCACGTGATCTGACTGGCTGACCTTCCCATGATATCTTTCTATTCGACTTTTTATTGTTCCACTGGTTACGAAGCTCTTCTCATTTCTGTTGTCTTTTGTCCCGTTCCAATTTATGGATATCCACGGATTGCTTATGGGATTGTTTTTCTCTCAAAGACATTTGGACTTGGGAAAAACTACTTCTTGGTTTTATGACATCTCACAATCTCGACTGAACCCCCATTACTGACCTGACTTACTCTAAGTCGGGATCATTGGCCATGTTTATTGTTTCAAGAAGTAATCCCAAGCTTATCTTGTATCTTTGCACTTTGCGTCAAGAAATGATTCACACCTTTCATCTCTTTCTTGGAAGTTGTTATTCGGTAACGGTGTGCCCATCCTTGGTCGGTATTCGATGATGTCACTAACTCCCTTGTCGAAAATGAATTTGTGAAGAAGTGTTGGAACCGTGCAGAAAAATCCTTCATGCAATTCGGTGTAGAAATTTTGTTTTATTTTGTCTAGGGATGTCTGATCATCAACGGTTTGTTCTAAAATATAATCTTCAATAATTCGTTCAATCCAGCCGTGCAGGTTTGGTCTTCCTCCATTCGTCAATTTTAGGACTAACTCCTCGTTGAGTGTCATCTACGCATCACCTGATCTGTTGATGTGCTGAAACAATGCTTATGGGATAGCTTCGAGAAATATTTCATGCGTTTTTTAAAAGAACTGTGATCTTGCTTCGACTAGAGAGAGGTTATTCCTTCTCGCATAGTTTTTTGTGTAGTTCTTGATTTTTGGCTCCCACCACTCATGTATCGTAAGGCCTGTTCATACATGGCTTCATAAAAATAAATATATATACAGAGTTTCCTTCTAAATTACTTCTTTATTTATTGTTCTAGCATAATAATAATGTTCAGCAGTATAATGAGCATAATGAACAGTAGTATAATGAGAATAATGAATAGTAGTATAAGGGAATGCATAAGGTATTTACCTCAACCTGATGTTGAACCTGAATTTGATGATGTTGTTGATGATGTTGAACCTAAAGCTGAGGGATCCTTCCCAAACTGAGTAACCTCCCAGCCAACTAGGAACAGCCTCTCTGGCTCCCTAGCTCTAGAAATCCTTACGGTTTCCTAGCCCCCGAGCCCAAAATTCCCAACAACAACGGTGCCCCCTGTGAGAGTCCTCAAGCAAAATTGTAAGAAAAACTATTGCAGCCAAAACTGTTCCCGCCCTCCTCCTTCTTCCGCTCCAAATTTTCTCACCTTCCATAAACCAAAAATATCACCCAACCAAAAGATGGCCCTCTCTGAGATCTCCCTTCTCCCTTATTTTCCCCCCTCGAATCCATTTCCCCAACCGCCTTACCCCCCATTCATTCCTCAACCACCTTATCCCTCCCATTAATTGGTTCAACTACCAATAATAATAATATTATAATAAGGTGTCCATAAATATATTTTAATAATTCATTAAACTAATATTTATCATTCATGATAATTAAATAATTAATTAGGGTTGTTACATACACCCACCCTTCAAGAAATTTTGTCTCGAAGTTAGAGTAATTTACAATACAAGGGAAATGACACATGGTTCATACTTTCATATCCAATAAACAACAATATCAGTAAGAAACAAAAAAAAAAAACTTATACATACTAGTGTACATGTTCAAGAAATGCATGTGTAGCTAGCACATACAAGTCTCGTGCATGTGCTAATGACCATAATTATCACACCTATATCAATTCTTGTATTCATCCAATCCAATCAACAAGACTATTCATTTCATAAAAGATAATAAACCAATTAAAATGTTCACAAGATCCCTTAATTACAATAATTCATCACAACAACGTTCATTTAGACAATTTTACTTTAGTTAAGTAATTATGAATATACATATATACATATTTTCTTTTCAAAAGTGGAAGACAATAAATTCCACTATAAGGAAAAATTCACATACACTCTCAACTATTTCTATTCATCCTTCCTCCCTAACTTACTTCTGTCTTCCATCCCTATCCTTCCTTTGTTGGACTATCTTGGAGCATCAACTATATTGACCTAACTCCAAACAGAACCCATAAGCGGAAGTGTCACTCTCTTGACCAAGCTTCCCTAGCAGGCAACTGACAGTCATCATCACACGTCTAGGGGATCATGAGCTAACACCGTCCTCCCATGACTCCAGGTTTCACAGGATACATGGTGGGAAATGCCTCCACCACTCCTAATAGGACTAGTGTCCACACCCTACCATGGAATATACAGTGGCACTGTGTTGCTGGGAATTTTGTCATCGTATATTCATTTTTAGGCAGTCTCACCACCTGAAAACTTGCATTGGTCCACATATCATAGAAATGCATTCGAACCAACATAATTTAACATACAAAGATTCATACCATATTGTTTCTCGGTCGGTGTTCATGAAATCCACTTTTATTGCCATTATCCTTTGGCTATTTCATAGCTCATTGACCTGCAGATTAGTCTATAACACAAACTCATACATATCTATGCATTATCATCATGTAAATACATTCAACCATAATCTCAATTCGGTATCCACGTTCCAACAACTTTAAACGCCAGAATTTCCAAGTTAGAAATAGATCGCATAATATCCCCATAATTAAATTAGTGTTAATTGTTCATAGAATTGACATTCACATAATAGATTGCATCATATCCATCATCATTCAAATAACGTTAAGCATTCATAGAATTTTCATTCACATAATAGATTGCATCATATCCATCATCATTCAAATAACGTTAAACATTCATAGAATTTTCATTCACATAATAGATTGCATAATATCCATCATCATTCAAATAACGTTAAACATTCGTAGAATTTTCATTCACATAATAGATTGCATAATATCCATCATCATTCAAATAACGTTAAACGTTCATAGAATTGACATTCACATAGGTTCATACGTCTTAAAAGTTCAAGTGTATCATTAATAGTTTCATAGTTAATAGAAAATAAAGGTGATTAGGCCTCAGGTAATCCTAGTTGTCTAAGTCAAAAGGTGGCATCACATACACCCAAAATTCAAGAAACATATTCTCGAGGTGGTCATAAAAGTGAGGGATGATCTCGTTGTAATTTCTTGGCATCCTCCCAAGTAGCAAATCATGGGCTATACTTGTCCCACTGGACCTTAACTTGGTCTACCAGACGATTCCTGAGTTGTCGGACCCTATGGTCCAATATGTATAATGGTTCTACCGTGAGGGTTCCCGCGTCTGATACCTGCAATTCCTTCCAATTCAGTTTATGAGATTCGTCGGCAACATAATGACATAGAACAAATACATGAAAAACATTATGAGCTTTATGCAAGTGGGGTGGCAGTACGAGACGATAGGCAACAGGTCCAATTCTCTCTTGGATTTTGAACGGTCCTATAAATTGAGGTGACAACTTTGTCCCCTTCATGAACTGAATGGTACTCTTATTAGGCCTGATATGAATGAAAACTTGATCTCCCACTTTATAACTTCGGCCAGTCCTATGTGCATCAGCATAACTTTTCTATCTCCTATGCTTCCTTTAGTCTCTGCCTAATCTGAATCACATGTTCCTCCGTCTCTTGAATCAATTCTGGCCCAACTGTCACTCGATCTTCTAACCTTTCCCAACTCAACGGTGTTCTGCATGGCCTTCCATACAGAGCTTCATAGGGTGGCATTCCAATGGAGATATGAAAATTGTTATTGTAGGCAAACTCTACCAAAGGTAGTTACTTCTCCCAATGGGTTTGATTATCCATAACATACATCCTAAGCATGTATTCCATGACCTGATTTACTCTCTCAGTTTTCCCATCTGTCTCAGGATGATAATATGTGCTTAAGTTCAACTGAGTCCCCAACGTTGACTGCAAACTTGTCCAAAACCTAGAAGTGAATCTGGAGTCCCTATCTGAAATTATCTTCTTGGGTATCCCGTGCAAACAGATGACCTCACTTACAAACACGTGTTCCACATCAGTGACATCATATGTGTCTCTAACCGGAATAAAATGAGCACTCTTGGTTAACTTATCAACTATCACAACAATGGCATTGTGTCTATGCGATGTGAGCGGCAATCCCACAACAAAATCCATAGAAATGACTTCCCACTTGGACATAGGGACATCATGCAGTTGTAGGAGACCTGTCGGGTGGTGGTGGTCAACTTTCACTTGTTGACACTTTCACTTCATGCCTACCCAGAAGAAAAGATTCTTCATGCCTGCATACATTTTCTTCACACCCAGATGCGCACAATAAAGTGCTCTATGAGCTTCCTTCAATATGATGCTTCGAATATCCCCACCTTCAGGGATGTACATCCTTCCTTGATATCTTAATAGTCCATATTCTTCCAAGCTATATCCTTCATACTTTGTATCTAATTGCCTCCCACTCTGGAGGGTTGAAGTAACTTTTAAATACCAACTATCTCCAAGGAGTTGTGTCAACACACGCTCCTTCAGATTAACTTTTAAGGGTATCAAAGCGAAGACACGTGGTCTCCTACTCAAGGCATCCGCGACCACATTCTCCTTTCTATTGATGTATAAAATTCCAAAATTGTACTCACTCATAGACTCACTCCATCACCTATGCCTGGCATTGAGATCCCTTTGAGTGAAGAGATGTTTTAAACTTTCATGGTCTGTTTTGAGCTCAAAATTTCACCCCACTAGATAATGTCTCCAAATTTTCAGAGCTAGCATCACAGCTGCCAACTCTAAATCATGAGTAGCATAAATCTCCTCATGTTGCTTCAACTTCCTTGATGCATACGCTATCACTCCTCCATCTTGCATTAGCACGGCCCTCGACCCTTACTTCGAGGCATCCGTGCAGACTGTGAAGTCTTTTTCCATATCTAGCACTCATAGAATTGGTGCACTAGTTAGTAACCTCTTAAGCTCGATGAATGCGCTACCACATTCTTCTGTCCATTCATACCTGACCCCTTTGCACTGCAGAGTGGTGATGGATTTCGTTGTTTTAGAGAACCCTTCCACAAATCTCTGGTAATAACCTTCTAGCCCCATGAAGCTTCTTACCTCATGCGCATTTTTCAACGCTGGCCATTCCATAATGGCCTTTACCTTTTATGGGTCCACAGAGATTCCTTCACTAGAAATGATATCACCTAAATAGTGAATTTCTTTCTGGAAGAAAGAACACTTCGACAACTTTCCATACAATTGGTTCTCTCTGAGGTAGGACAACACCACTCGCAAGTGTTCCTCATATTCTCTTTCGTTCATGGAATAGATGAGGATATCATCTAGAAAGACCTCTACAAAGCGGTCTAAGTACTTCTGGAATACTATTGGCGCATTGGTCAAACTGAAAGGTACTACAACAAACTCATAATGCCCAAACCGAGTTTGAAATGCAGTTTTAGGAATATCACCTTCCTTAATCTTTAATTGGTGATACCCTGATCGAAAATCAATTTTTGAGAACACCACTGCTCCTTTCAATTGATCAAAGAGATCATCTATCTGTGGCATTGGGTACCTATTTTTCATTGTAGCATGATTCAAGTCCCTGTAATCTATACACAGTTGTAAGGAACCATCCTTCTTCTTCACAAAAATTACTGGTGCACCCCAAGGTGAGACACTAGGCCTTATTGGCCCTAAGTCGAGTAGTTCTTCCAACTGCATCTGCAACTCACAAAGTTATGGCGTTGTCATCCTATATGGAGTCTTGTAAATTGGCTTTGGCCTAGGTTTTAGCTCAATAGTAAAATCAAGCTCCCTCTAAGGAAGTAACCCTGGAAACTCTTTCGAAAAAACATCCTTAAACTCCAACAATACTAGGTATTGATCCAAGGAGGGTCCTTTCCTTTCATTCACTACTTCCACTACATAAAGTCGACACCCTTGCCTCATGCAACGTTTAACCTTCATGGTCAAGATAAAGCATAGAGACACCTTCATCTGTATACTATGGATCTTTATTGGCCTTCCTTCATCGTCGACACAAAGCACCCTTTTGCGAAACAATCTACCATAGCTCGATGGGATTCTAACCAATCCATTCCAATGATTAGGTCATACGTCCCCAGAGCAGTGACGTATACCTCCAACCTAGTAGTACACACTCCCAGGTATACTGGACAATTATCAACACTAGGTGCTACCGCTTGTTTTTCCCTCGAAGCCATCTCGACTTGTTTAAAGTCATCGTGCTCGTAGGCTGCCAACCCACACTTTTCTAATGCAGATGGTGAAATGAAACTATTTGTAGCACCAGAATCAAATAAAATTTTAAAACTGACATTATTTAGCGTACCTGATGACTCCATCGTCGTGGATTGATGTTCTTCCCTGCAATTATTAACAGTTGCATAAACCTGGTGGTTACTACTCGCTCTTCCCATCAGGGCATTTCCTTCTCTATGCACAAATATTGTTTGCAATTCAGGGCAATCACGTTGGTAATGGGGTCCTCCACACCCCCAACACGTAACACGAGGTGGAACCTGTGCACTTCCCTGTGACAGTCTCTGAAATGAGTTCCTTCCCTTGGAGCTCCTACCCTTACTTGCTACTCCCTGAGAAGGTCGTGGACCTGCCTGCGTTGTTGGTGATGAGTGGGATGTTGCACTTGTTTCCATTGAAATACTTGTAGCAACTGTCCTAGGTGCGACTCTATTACCATAAGGAGGCGACCTAGAGCTCCCTCCCCTCGAGAAGGTCCTAGGGGCCTTCCCCACGAATCAAGGATGATGTGTAAAGTTCGATCTCATACCTTCGTTTAAGCTCATATGCTCCTCCGCATAACGTGCATTTTCAATTGCTTCTGCTACTGATGACGGTTTCCACATCCGTACCATGGCCCTTATCTTAGGGTTTAACCCATAGAAAAAATTTTATGCTTGTCGTTGATCAGTATCCATGTATGAGACATATTTTACAAATTCCATGAACCTGATCTCATACTCTTCCACAGTCATATTTCCCTGTACTAGAGCATGAAATTCTCCCACTTGTTGTTCCTCGTAGTAAGCCGGCAAATATTTCCTCCGGAACCTTTCCTCAAAAATTTCCCATGAGACGGTGTCTAGGGTAAGGTGCCACTGTCTCTCCAGGTTACCCCACCTGTTCAAGGCATTTTCCCTCAATTGAAAGATCGTTATTTTTGCCTTCGATGTGGAAGCATATTCTCTTAAGGAGAAAAATCTCGTCATTCCTTGCAACCATGCCTCCGCACGTTCACTGGCACGACCCATGGCAAACTCTATGAGTCTGATCTTTTGTAGTTCTCTAGTGATGTCCCTGGGTGGAGGCCCTCCCTCTGAATCCCTCGATGCTTCAGGGTTACCCACTTCAGATGGTGGGGGTTCCACTTCAACATCTGCTGGCTTATGCCCCTTTAAAGTCTCATTAATAGCCTCCAAAGAGCGCAAAATGAGATCTAATTCAGGCAATGGTGGTGGAAGCGTCGGTGTTGGCGGTTCTTGCAACGATTCTCCTCGGCCTCGATTTCCCCAAGTCCTAACCATGTTGAATAATTGAATCTGCATCAACTAAATGCTTGTCAGGGAAGAGTCTAAGGCAGATCACATTTGCTCAACTTATACTTGTAAACATAGGGTTAGGCGTAAGTTCTTTTTTTTACTTGTTTGTAAACAGATGTTACTCTCTTTAGGGTAAGTGGCTAAAGATTGGGGTCGAAAGCCTCTAAGCTTGGTAACTTTGTTCAAAATAGTTGCTAACTCCCTTGCCTTGCTAACTATGTTAGTACTGTGAGGTACTCACCAATTAGTGTCACTTACCTCCTTAAGTCTTTAGAGATTTGGAAACTAATTAAAGTGTGTTAAATACAATGTTTATTAATTATTATAACCCAATAACCTAGACTAAACTTGAACCTAAGTTTCAATAGTCTTAAACAACATATTTAATCTAATCGATAAAATAAATATTATTATTAGTATCATAATGTTATGTTAATTATTAAATATTATTAAATATGTTAATGTTAATGTTAATTACTCACTTAATTAATGTTAATAATTAAGTACATGTTAACATTAATTACTCACTTAATTAATTAATCATTCTAATTAATTAAGCATTAGTTAATTAATCACTAATTAATTAATCACTAGTATCAATAGTTTGAAATTTAGTTTTATATTTTATATTTTAAATTTTGTTTAAAATAATTAAAATTTACACTAAAATTAAAACAATCAAAATTTAAAATAATGTTTTTAAAATAATTACAAATAATTAAAATTTAAGAGAATAAATAAAAAAATAAAATAATTAAAATAAAATAAAATGATAAAATAATTTAAAATAATTAAAAGTAGGGCATTGTGGGTCCTCGCATGAGGCCCACGTGCCCCTCTCCCCCCGCTCTCAATTCCCAAACCCTACACCCACTTGCTAGCATAATGCTCCCTCCTCTGTCGCCTCTCCCATTCTGCAACTCGGGTCGAGGTTTCTCCCCTCCCACCACAAGCTATTGTGGGCTTCCACTCTGCAACTGAGCGCAGACTATGAATTGGTAATGCTCTCAGCCGCCCAGCTTGATTCTTAGCGCACTTGTTGTTAGTTGGGACCTGTAGCGCATGCTCTCCTGCTCTCGAAGGTTTGGCTCTTTGGTCGTTGGGCGCTGGTGTGCTAGGCTGGTTAATCCTATGGTCATATGTGTTAAGTGCATAAGCTTGCGTGCTGACTTTGGGATGAGTTGTGGCAAGAGGGAGCCATACCATGAGCTTCTCCTTCATAAGACTTGGGCCTTGATGCTTGTTTTTTTTTTTTTTTAACTTTTGGCTTGTGGGAGGAGGGAGTTTCCTGAAAGTGCGCCCACCTTCTAAAATTTTAAGCTATGCTGGCAACATTGTTGATGCGGGAGTGCGAAGTCAAATGTCAAGAGTCGTCGCCTCACAGTGTCTTCAGATTCTTATGCTTTATAATCAAGATCAAATAAATCGACCACGGGATAATGGCATAGGATTTTGGAGGAAGCTTGTTCATGAGTATTTTTCTCCTGGAGCAATAGAGCGTTGGTGCTTATCAAGCTACAACTCTTCTCAAATGACCAGGAATGTGCAAGGCTTGTTTCCAATGGATTATTAGGCCCATACTATGGATGTCCAGCAGAAGGGAAATACTCTGGGCGACTCTCGGGCATCGCCTTTGACGTCGATCCAAGGAGGCAATAACTCCTCCGCCACTACAGTTAATAATGATGCTTTCTCGGCGTTTCTTGAGAAATCGCTCATCTTTTCTAGTCTGGTTTTGCCTGAATCAGCTTTGAAGATGAGTATAATTGAGTGTGATCTTCCTGTTATTGATTTTTCTTCAGCAAGGGATGATTTGGTGCGGAGGATCATCGACTCTGTTGCAGAGTTCGGGTGCTTTCAGGTGATAAACCAAGGAATTTATTTTGATGTGGCGGAGAAAGCCGAGAAGGAATGTGATGGATTGTTCGAGCTCATTGATCAATGTTCAATACATTGAGAAATACCATGCTACTCTCCTTGGTCATTGGCTTGGATCCTCCATGATGCATTATGCATTGGTGTTCCATGTGGACCTGGTCTCGATATTTGGTTACTGCGTTGTGACTTTGACTGGTGCTTCGACTTGGAGATTTGGGCATGGATGTAAATTCCAATACACTTTCCTTCTTTTTTTATAGTGTGCATAGATTATACTCCTCCTCTTGGCGCCTTATGTAATTTGCGTTGAGTGACACTTGGTGCTTTAACTACAGCTATGCTGACTTTGTGACTTTGATTTTGGTGTTTGGGCAGCGTATGCATTGTCTTGTGAATGTGCTCGGGTAAGAATTTGGAGATTGGGCTTGGTTGCATAGTATGCCCAATAAATAAATAAATTGTTTTGAATAGATAATTGGAACATTATTTGTTGTTGTTTTTTTTTTTTTAGGGTTTAGTTGGCCAGGTCTGAATAGGCTTGGTGCCCT
>ML785400.1:105353-133531 GCA_009831015.1 Picea engelmannii
CTCTTAACTCAACAAAAGTATGGTGATCTTGGAAAGCTTCTCTTAATGCTTTTCGAGCACAGAAACAAAATTCTAAAGAATCACAAGTAATCACTTACCGTCTTAAGGTCCGATAGACCAATTAGGTCTTAGTGGACGTTAATCATCATCATCATCATCAACTAAGAGTGCAATGAAAATCTTTTGGGGCAAAAGGTTAAACTAAGGCTAGATGCTATTAGAAAGCACAAGACCCACTAGAGGTGGCCTTAGTGATGATCCAAAGGGATATAGTTTTTCTTACAAATACTATCTGGGTGAAATCCTCTTTTGATTTTGGAGTAAGACCTAAAATTGTTTCTAATTGGCTAAGAGATAATCTTCCTTAGATGTAAAGAAACATGTTAACACGAGGTAAAGTCTACCCCCTTATAGTCCACAATCCCCTTCTAATCCACTAACAAGTTATTTGAAGTAATGTGGTTTTTCTTAAATGACTATGACGAATCAATGTATATTCACAAAAAACATATAATAATAACTATCCTTACTACTAATTAACAACTAAATTATAATAAATTTTACTAATTTCAAAAATATATGTATATAAAATTAAAAAATTAAAACTTACGGGCTAAGTTGTTGCTTGACTTCTTTCTTAGGCGTTGCGAATCGAGTTATTGCTCGACTTCTTTCTTCAGCGTTGCAAATCGAGTTAGCAAAAATTTTATACTTTAAGATGAGGGAGCATTGGACGTTTTACAATTTTCTATTAAAAAATGGTGTGGGGGAATATTTCTTGCTAACCTTTAATTGTTTAAAAACTAGGGGTCCTAGTTGAGTAATTGCTTTCACTCCTTTTTTAAAAAGAGGTTGAGAATTTAGCAACATTAATCAATTTTTTTATAATTTAAGATGAGGTTATATAAAAAAATAAATGTGAAATAATATTGTTTGTTTTTGCTTTTTATAATATTAATATTTAAAAAAAAAAACAATAAATTAAAATTAAATATTTAAGTAAAATAAAATTAAAAGGTTTTTTATAAATTTGATTCATTATATTTTTATAATTTAAAATAAAGTTATATATAAAAATATATATCTATTTTTTATAATAAAAAAATGTGTGAAATAATATTGTTTGTTTTTTGTTTTTTTTCATATTAATATTTTAAAAGGCAATAAATTGAAATTAAATATTTAAGAAAAATAAGATTTAAAGTTTTTTTTATAAATATGACTTCATTATATTTCTTAAAATATCTCAATCAATATAAAAGAAATCACACACCGAAAATAAGGGAGAGAATCCAATCTCCATTTTCAAACACTGTGAGTGGGTTGATTTGCATGTGTAAGTCGGTTGAATTTTATTTTTTTGAGTCGGCTTCATTTGTTTCCAAATATATCTTCATCCATTTTAACGGACTCGCCGACGTATAAGGATTGAAGCTTATCCTTTCTATCTCGTGGAGGCTGGTGGTTGTGTTTTCTTTCGTATTTTGTTTTAAAACCTTTTCACCCACGTTTCCAGGGTTGAAGTTTATCTAATCTAAAATTCTATTATCTTCTTTGCCAGCACAATCATAATCTTCAATTTGAATTTACCATGGGCAGATAACATAAAGGGCGTAGTTTAAAAGTTATTTGTTTTTTAGGTAATAGTTTGGTAATCTGATTGTCGATGATATCGTAATTTTACAGTGTTTAAATCTTGTTTTCGAATGTAGAAATCAATTCAGCTGCGTCCAAAATTAAAATCACAAATTATATGTTTTTTCAGTAATAGTTCTAGTAATGTGATTGTTTGAATGTATAAATCAATTAAACTTCCTCCAAAACTAAAACCACAAGTTATATGTTTTTTTAGGTAATATTCTGGTAATGTGATTGTCAAAATCTTAATTTTACATTGTTCAAATCTTATTTTTGACTGTATAAATTTATTCAGCTTTCTCCAAAACCAAAACCAACTATTTTTCAAATTTTCTAACTTGATTTCACAAACATCAAAAAAATATCAAAAGAGAGTAAAAACTTACAACGTTTAGACTACCTCTAACAGAAAGTAGGTGTGGTTTAATTTATTTATTTTCAACATCTATTCTACTGAAATTTGGTAATTATAATCTCATTATTTCTAAAATGTGATAAGAAAATTCAATTAAATTAATCTTATAGTTGGTGATGAAAATAAATAAATAAATAGATAAATAATAATAGCTAGCATATTCTCTTAATGGGTGAATGGGAATGTTGAAGTAATGAAGGAAGGTGAGCATAGTATTATGTAAATTGTTTTTGTTTGTTTTTTTGCACCCAAGGCATATTGGTATGGCTATGGAATAAATACATGTTTTTTGAAATATCTTGAATCAATAAAACACATTGTGAAAATGTGTTGTAAATATATTAAGAAAGAGGTTGTAAGTGAGTTGAGTAGAAACAATGTAAGAAACAAGAGGACTCCATGACATATGAAGGACAAAGACGCATAGTACATATCACATAGTTATGGAGTACATTCACTGATCTGAGAAGAGTAAAAATGGGTTATAGTGACAAAGCATTTAAGTGTGCTTCTTCTTTCTTTCCCAGTGCAACAAATACACTATCTTGCATTTTTGTATAATGTTCAAAAGAGAAGAAGGGTGAGATTCACAAACTCGTTAATGATTTGACATGTGATATTGTTGTGAAGGTTAACTCTTGCCGTTCAACCTTTCCAATGTCTATGGTTGCCTTGGATAGTGTTAAGCCTTGGGATTTAAGTATATTCAAGGCCCATCCCATTTTGAGCGGGATTTGTTTCTTTTTGCCCCATTTTGTGGATGGGATTGGTATTTTTGGGGGGGTTGATATGGTCCCATAGTGGACTGATATATGTATCAAACTCCACAACAAGATATGTTGGCAAGTTTGGAGGGTCGAATATTTGTGTGTAGCAATTTGGGTGGTCATTCTTAGTGCTCCATTAACCAATCCTACTTAGATCCATAAATTGCAGGTCAACATAACATGTTGGTCAATACATAAGAAGAATTTTTGGTCCAATTGGTGGTCATCATCTTCCTTAGAGATAGAATAGTGTAGATTTTAACCTTGTACAATATTTACTGCAAACAGATTTTCAGTAAAAGAACAGAAAAGATACAATGGAAAATACAAACATTACACAGATATTTTTCCCCTAGAAACCCAACCCGGGAAAACTAGCATATTCTATATTCATTCATAGTGTTACATTGTTTATAATACAATATACATATAGGATCCAGCGGCATCCAAAACCCTAACCCAATGACCTAGATTAGTCAACAACCCTAATTCCTTAACCGGAAATAGAAAACCATCGGCAAAGAAACCATGTGCCGAAAAACCACCTAAATATGTGACACATTTCTCGAGGCAAAAAAAAAATTTGCAGGGGCACAGCCCCAAAACCCCCTGCGTGCAATGCAGACACTACAACTCATGCAAATAATATAACACATACCCAACATTCTCCCACTTGTTGTTTTCTTTGCATACATGGGGTTACAGGGTTACATAGTCAACAATGCCCATGGATCCTCTACACCAATAGAACTTCTCAGTGCTCACAGATTTTCTTAATGAATCTGCAACATTCTTCAAAGTGTCCACCTTCATCAGTAATACTTTCTTTTCTTCAATCATGTCTCCCACGAAATCATATTGAATATCAATATGCTTTGTCTTTGAATGATAAGTCGGGTTCTTCACCAGAAAAATTGCACTCTGACCGTCACAATATATCCTTACAGCTTGTTGTACCAACCCAATACCTGAACACAATCTTTGTAACCATACTTCTTCCTTACTTGCATGATTGGATTCCATGTATTCATCTTTTGTAGTTGAAAGTGCCACTACAACCTATCTTTTGTGCATCCAACTTATTGCTCCTCCAAATAGGTTAAACACATACCCACTTGTAGATCTCCTATGATCTAGATCTCCAGCCCAGTCTGCATCCACAAAGCCATGTATATCCACCACTCTGTCCAATCCTGGTCTTCCTTCATAGCACAATCCATAGCTATCAATGCCATGCAAATACCTGAAAACCCTTTTTAATGTTGTCCAATGCTCCTTCTTTGTTTTTGACATATACCTGCTCAAAACTCCCACTGCATGTGCAATGTGCAGTCTAGTATAGACCATTGCATACATCAAACTGCCAACTTCACTCACATATGGAACACGAGACATGTCCTCCTCCTCTTCCTGTGTCTTGGGACACTGATCCGTAGATAACTTTACACCAACAGGAATAGGAACCTTGACCGATTCACATTCCTACATATTAAACCTCTGCAATATTGTCTCGACATATTTTCTCTAATTTAACTAGAGTTTCCTCTTTTTCTGATCTCTTTTAATTTCCATTCCCAAATTGAAATTTGAAGCATTGAGATCCTTCATGTCAAATTTAGAGGACAACTGATTTTTCACATTCTGAATAATCTCCTTGTGATTTCCTATCAATAACATGTCATCCACATACAAGAACAAATAAATCAAATGATCACCAATTAATTTAAAATACACACAGTGATCCTCTTTGCTTCTTTTGAAGCCAAGTCCTATCATATAAGTATCAAATTTTTTATACCACATCCTTGGTGATTGTTTTAAACCATACAGGGACTTTTTCATCTTGCATACCAACTCCTTCTTTCTCTTCACAACATAACCTTCTAGTTGCTTCATATAGATTTCTTCTTCCAGATCCCCATGTAAGAATGTTGTCTTCACATCCATCTGTTCTACTTCAAAATCAATTGTAGTGGCAACAGATAACAGAAATATTATAGAGGTTAACTTGGCAACAGGAGAAAAAATATCACTAAAATCAATTCCCTCAACCTGGGAATAACCCTTTCCTACTAATCGAGCTTTGTATTTCTCCACTTTTCCTTCTACATTCATCTTGTTTTTAAATACCAATTTGCTTCCAATGGAATTTCTTCCAGCCGACAACTCCACTAGATCCCAAGCCTCATTCTTATCCAAAGATGTCATTTCTTCATCCATGGCCCTTTTCCAGATATTTCCACCCTCTTAATCCACTGCCTCCCTGACATTTCTAGGATCATCATCAGTGATAGACAAAGAAAAATTTGAATGGAAATCAAATGGAGTATACCTTTCCATTAGCCTTCTTTCTCGAACCAATCTCCTCAATACTAGAGTATGAGGATCTTCTTATTTAGATTCTTGTTCTTCTGTAGAGTCTGACTCATCATCCTTTAAGTCAAACTCTATTTTCTCTGGTTCTTCCTTACTTGGTAGGACTTCTTGTTTAACAACATCCTTCATTTCTATAAAAACCACATCTCATCTATACACCACCTTCTTAGTATCTGGGTTTCAAAGATTATAACCTTTGAGACCATCTTTATATCCAATAAAGATACACTTTTCAGCCTTCTTATCTAGCTTACTCCAATTTTCATTTGGAACATGAACATATGCATCACAGCCAAACACCTTGAGATGTGTGAGAGAAGGTTTCTTACCAGTCCATACCTCTTGTGGAGTCTTGTCATCCAACGTTGATGAGGGTGATTTGTTGACCAGGTAACATGTAGTACCCACTTCCTTTGCCCAGAATTCTTGTCCTAACTCGGCACCACTGAGCATGCACCTTGTTTTTTCCATCAGTGTCATGTTCATTCTTTATGCAACTACATTATGTTGAGGTGTATATGGAGTAGTCTTCTGCCTTTCTATACCACACTTCTTATAGAATTCTTCAAATTCAGTCCCGCAGAACTCTCTGCCATTATTTGTCCTGGACACCTTGATTCTTTTCTCTGTTTGATTCTCAGCAAGAACCTTAAACTCTTTAAACTTGTCAAAGACTTCAGATTTATTCCTGAGGAAATATATCCAAGTATTCCTCAAGAAGTCATCTATAAATGAGACATAGCACACATATTTTCCCAATGATGGGACCGATGTAGGTCCAAAAACATCACTGTGAACTAGTTGTAAAATTCCTTCTATCCTCGTTGCACCAGAAGGGAATCTTACCTGATTTTGCTTCCCATATACACAATGTTCACAGAAATCAAAATCCAGAGAGCAGTTAGACATACCTTCAACCATACATTTACCGTGTAGTAGTCGAAGATCCTTCTCTCCGATATGCCTCAGTCTTTGATGCCACAACATAACCTTTTCTCTAGAGACTGTAGGAGTTCTTTCTTATTCAAATCCAATATCAGGAACAATGGAACTATTACACCCATCACTAATAGTGATTCCTTGCAGCTTATATAGAGTTCCAAATTGAACTCCCTTCAACAACACCATTGCTCCTCGAACCATCCTGCAGGTTTTCTTTTCAAATATTGTTTTTACCCCTGCATCATCCATTTTGCTTACAGAAATCAAATTTCTGGCCAAACCTGGGATGTGCAGAACACTAGGCAGTGTTCTAATCCTTCCATCTATGAGCCTCAACTTGACTTTTCCTCAACCTGAGATCCTAGTTTTCGATTCATCACCTAGGAAAAAATTGCCTCCATCATACCTTTCATATTCACAGAACCACTCCCTGTGGGGATTCATCTAAAATGATGCACCTGAGTCAACCAACCATTCCTCATGATCTCCATGTGTACTTGAAGAATCCAAGTACACATCCCCTCCTTCTTCCTTGGAGGTATTTTCTTTTGTAGAAGGAGATTCTTCAGATCCCTTTTTTTTCTTAACTTTGGATCTACATTGCTTCTTGTAGTGCCCTGCTTTTCCACATCTCCAACATACCTTTACAAAATTTCTAGGAGATTTAGATCTACCCTTAGACTTAGATCTCCCACTTCAGAACTTAGATCTATTTCTTTTCTGGGAATGTCCTCTTGCAAATAATGTGTATGTGCTCTATCCTTCCATATTCTTTTGTCTCATCTCCTTCGACAACAAGGATGAGAGCACTTCATCGAACTTCAAGGTAGTTGTATTACTACCTATGGCCACAACCAGACTATCCCACGAGTCTGGTAAAGAACACAATAAATTGATACAATTATCTTCATCTGAAATTTTAATCTCAATAGATACTAATTGACTTACCGTAGTATTGAAGGCGTTCAAATGCTTTTCCACCGAGTCTCCATCTCTCATCCTCAGGTTATACAGCTTCTTTCTCAGGAATAGTTTATTTATTAGGGACTTAGAATGATATAACTTCCCCAACTTATCCCATAAATACTTGGTTGTAGCTTCCTCTGACACATTCAGTAATACTGAATCTGAGAGAAATAGTCGGATTGTGCTCTTTGTCTTCCGATCCAAATTTTTCCAGTCATCTGTTGAATTTCCTGTAGGTGCAGTACCTGGATCTACTGCGATCCACTGATCTTTGTCCACCAACAGATCTTCCATCTTAAGTTTCCACAGCTCAAAACTTTTCCCATTAAACTTCTCGATCTCAATCTTCGAATTGCTTGCCATTTCTTTTCACCTGAAAAATCGATACCACAGATCTCCCACTGTAACAAGTCTTATCACAATCTCGAGCCAAACCCTTGACACAAAGGCATCCCCCTGAAGCCAACAAAGCTCTGATACCAAATGTAGATTTTGACCTTGTACAATATTTACTGCAAACAGATTTTCAGTAAAATAACAGAAAAGATACAATGGCAAATACAAACATTACACAGAGATTTTTCCCCTGGAAACCCAAACCGGGAAAACTAGCATATTCTATATTCATTCATAGGGTTACATTATTTATAATACAATATACATATAGGAACCAGCAGCATCCAAAACCATAACCCAATGACCTGGATTAGTCAACAACCCTAATTCCTTAACCAGAACTAGAAAGCCATCAGCAAAGAAACCATGTGCCGAAAACCACCTAAATATGTGACATGTTTCCCGAGGAAGAAATATTTTTCTCAGGGGCATTGCCCCCAAGCCCCCATGTGCACCCGACGCAACGCAAACACTACAACTCGTGCAAAGAATATAACACATACCCAACAAATAGCTCAAACATTCTACGATGTTGCATGTGATTGGCCTATTCAATGACTTTAAAATTTGTTTATTATGTTGGGAGGCCAAAATATTTGTTGCAAATAGGCATATGGTTGCATCGAAGGATTTGCATTCTATTGTAAACAATGATGTATTTGTCCAGGAATAAATTAATTCCCAATCTTGTTGTAGTGGAGTTGCATTCCTAATGTTTGTCAACAAGCAACGAAAATGGATTTTCTCTCCATCCTGGCCATATTAGTTGAAGATTGTTTGCAAGGTTACAACAGTGGTGAAGAAGTTGCACAAATATATACATGGTGTTTCCCCTGCATACAAAGGTGTGTCCATAACATGCATCATCTATCCTTGTTACACATTATTTCTGTCACCCCTATGATGGTTAATGATGTAAACCTATCCTTTGTCTTTAGAAGGATCAATGACTTGAATCCCTAAAGAAGAATGCAGACATATTTTCCCAGAATGATGAAAATGATATTTTCCTTTGTAAAAAACCCTATAAAGAGTGATATTCACACTCTATTCATTGTTAAGGGTGTGACGATCTAGGATCATCGCAAGCTACACCACATTGGTCTATGACATCGTCGCACTCTTCTCAGTATTAAGGGTGTGACAATTTTCCGTACGAAGGAAAAAGAGAAGCTTATCGATCCTTCTAGAATAGAAATTTCGATGGTGAGTTGGCCTCCGATCGGTTTGGATATGAGTCGCATCCCTAATCTCATAGGATCATCCTAACCTCCTCACCCTATCCTTTTCATCCTATAAAAGGAGAGGAGTTCTCATGGGGAAAGTTAGCTTGGGAAAGTTGGCTAGCTTTTGGTGTGAGCTTGAGTAATTTTTGTAGCTTTGGGATGTGCTTTGTCAAGATAGATTGTTGGTCTCAGAATCCGTGGAGAAAGAAATGTGTGGGAAGCAAGGAACCACTGTAAGGGACCTTACAACATCAAGGCATCAGTTGTATTCTCCTTTCATATTTCTAATGCAACAATATATTTCTTTCCCATAAAATTGTCCTTATTTTATTGTATGACTCCTTGATCACATACATAGGTTTTGTTGAGTATACGTCGTTGCTTTCACTTCGTTGTCTTGTTTCTATTTACGGGTTCAGCATCCCATAAGCATTTCAATGGAGCAAGGATGAAACTACCGAGGACAAATGACATTTAAAAGGTATGGCATTTATCTCTTGTTAGTTAGTATGCTTGATAATTAAAACTTAGGGAAAGTTTTATATTATGTCCTGTTTTGTTCTAGTTTCAGGGTGAAACTAGGGAGATTCGTTTGTGTCTGCACTTACCGATTTGTCCAATAAAAAAATCGGTGACCAGACTAGGGAACGTATTGTTTTCCTAGTTTGTCTTGCTTACTTTCTTTCATTTTCTGGGTTTTGTTTTCTGAGTCACTGGGAGATCTAGATGAACTGTTTGACTGTTTAAATTCACTGGAAAACCTTCTTGCTTTTTATTTTTTCCATTTTTCCTTTAATCGTCACATCCTTCTTTAAGGGACAGTGCGACGATTTAGGATCGATGCACCCTTCCTTGAGAACACAGTGTGACATCGTCGCACTGTACTGTTCTATGGCCTGCGACGATTATGGATTGTCGCATTGTGTTAGTCTAATAGCCTGCGACGATTGTGTGAAAAAATAATTTTGGATGGTTTTTCTTGCATAGATCTTAGATATGGTTTTGGGGTGAGTTTTTGGGTTTGATTATGGTTTGTTTACAATCTGCTTGACAGCTTTAATATACTTTTAGCTATCTTTGCTTTGTTTTAGCTTATTTTCTTTTGAAAGATTTGATCTCTTGCTTTGAGTATCTTTTAGTTATCAAGCATTGTTTTTCTTTAGAATTGTTTGGTGAAGGAACACTTCTTTTTTCTGAATAATTTGTGTTAAAGAGAAAATGTGTTTGGGTTGTTTTGTTTTATAGAGATTTGTTATTGCTTTTAGCTATCTTTGAGACAAAAAGTTTTAATTTCTTGCTTTGCACTAGATCGGGGGCATCCTTGCATTTGAAGTAGCGAAATTCCATGGTTTTTGGCATTTTTAATCTTGAATTCTTAAAAAAAATTCCCCCTCATGGCTGAGGGGGGCCAAGAATTGTGTATTGGTGTACGGTCTCTTTAGCTCATTTCTTAAAGTTCTTGATATTGATGAGTTTAATAAAAATTTTGGACATTGTGCATCTGGGAATGATAAATGTTTTCTCCTTCTCATAATATAGCTTTCATCGAAGTGAAATATTTGCATTCTTATTTCTTTGCATTGTTTAGAGTCAGTCAAAACATCATTTAGTCCATGCCATTTTCCTCTTGATTAACAACAGCCTTAAAATAAAGCGCTTATAAAAATTGATTAGACATTTTTATATTTTCTGGTAGCAAACCTACATTAGATTAGTTGTAGAGCTTTGGAATAGGTGTGAAAGATAACTTTCCAAAGTTGTAAACAAACAAAGAATCTTGAGTTAGGGAGCGGTGAAATCCACTTATTACATTTTGTTCTAGGAATGCCTTCTCACACAAGGGTCAATCACAAGGTCTCATTAGGGCCGACGGAGTTACTCACCTTGCTTTGTTGGTCTTAGTGTAGATATTGTGCGTATTATTGGGGGTCACTTGAGAAGAAAATCCTGTGGGGACCTTCCGGAGTCGATTTCAGGCATAGATACCCTGCCCTTGCACGTGGATTGGATTGTTGACTACTTCCCTGGGCATCATTGTCGTAATTGGTAACCTTAGTGGCCTATCTCTTTAGGGTATTTACACAAGGTGACTGTGGAGGGGCAAGTCTTCACGGTACCTGGAATCGACGTTGGCCAAACTCACTTGGGCTCCTTGGAGGGTATACCCATGTTTATGTGTGAGAGCTTGCACCAGGGTGTAAGCCTTTTAAGCAAGTCATCAACGTAACTTTTCCACCCGCTCTATCTCAGCCCCTTCTTACATTGATCTCCTGACGTTGGATTTCATCACCAACTAGTGTGTTCATTATAAGAAGGTTTTGTTTGCTTGTTTGCTTCCTAAATTTTTAGCATGTGTTTTTTATTTTCCTTGGTATAATCTAGGTTGGATTTGTGTTTAATTGTGTCAGTTCCTAGAACGACCAATGAAGGAACCCCTTTTCCAGGAGGAACTTTTGTTTTTCCTTCTTACGAAAACGTTGGTCCTCTTTATATCGCTACTTTGAGCCTTCCAGGTCTCACAATTGGATTGTTGATATGGTTGTTTTCCACTCCGATAATCCTGAATGAAGCAAGTGCTTCAGTTGTAAGCACTTACCCCCAATAACATCAACCTCATGTTGATCCTTTGCCTTCTTCACCAGTAAGATCTTCTTCACCTTCTCCACTTGAAACGTCTACGTATGTTTCATCTTCTTCATTGAGTGAAAGCTCTGATCCTAGTAACCCAGTGGATAATAAGAAGAAGAATAAGAAGAATAAAAATAAACAAGAGTCAAAGCTTCCAACCACTGCCAGAAGTGTTGGAAAACAACCAGTTACTATTACTCATTTTGGGAGTGTTGATGATGTCAAGATCACCCAAACAACCCGTAAACCCAAGACCCTTGTAGGATTTGTAAGGGTGGCCATCTTCTTAAAGATTTCCTTCATCTATCCAAGGTTATAAAAGCATGGTCTACACACCCTCGTCATCCTGTGTCGTCAGCCTATGAACAACATGTTGATGACCTCCTGTCAACTAGTCAGGATATCGTTGGGCGGAAGAAAATTAGAGTCAAGTTCCCATGTATGTTTTGTGGAGGGAGTCATCAAACTCACCTTTTCCCTCGTATGGACGAAGCCTCAAAATTATTGGAAGACATGATTGTTTCCCAACCTCAACTTCCATCTTCTTATCTCAAGCTTACTCTCGACCCACTTGTAGTTGATGGAATGATCAATCTGGTCCTTTCATCGGTCAATCTAGTTAATCAGGTAGTCAATCTGGTCATGTCCTTAGTTGAACCATTTGAAAAAGTGGTCGATCTGATCCCATCTTCGGTCGATCCTACTCTCCCTTTAGAGAGTTTCACCCAAGCGGTCGATCTATTTCCACCCATCGACCCCATTCTCCCCTTGGAGAATGCAACCCAAGTGGTCAATCTGATTACGTCATCAGTTGATCCTACTCTCTCGTTAGAGAGTAAACCAGATATTGCCCATGTTTTTATCGTTGATACAAATTCTACTGTGTTAGGGGGAATTCCCCCTTCTCCGTGGAACCCCCTCTAATTAATAAAGCCATCATTTTTTATTAGGGTGCACTAACTGGACCTCGTCTTCCCTCTCACATTCCTTTCAAGATTACAATACAGGTTTGTGGTCAGGACGTTCCTTAGATGTTGATAGATGAAAGTTCGTCTGTTAGTATTTTGTCCTCTATTGCTTGGAAAGATTTGGGTTGTCCTCATCTTGTGTCGATTATGTAGAGTATGTTGGCTTTCAACAGAAGAACCAGACAAACTTTAGGGACCCTTCCTCAGTTTCCCTTAACTTTGGGAGGGAAAATTTTCTTTGTTGATGTCATGGTATTCCAAGACCCCTTGGATTTTGATTTACTCATTGGGTGAGATTATGTCTATGCCATGAAAGTTATCGTGTGCACTCTTTTTTGTGTGATATATTTCCCTCGCAATGGAAGAGTTGTGATTATTGATCAACTCTCCTTTGTTAGCCCCGATTGGATTATCAATCCAACGACATCCCTGAAGGGTTATTATATGCAAACGGTATCTCCCCCACCACAGTTCAATTATGTGGTGTTGTCTTCCATGCTTTCAGCTATTGATATAGATGAGCTTCTCATTGTTAGATCAATCTCTTATGACTTGGATCCGGTAGTTGACATGGTGATATTTTCGGTAGGCATTTTAGAGCCTGACCTCCCTACTCCTATCCCGACCCTCGATATGTGTTTCTTCCAAAGTGTGTTTCTTCCATCAAATGAAGAAATCTTGGAAGCCATGACCGAGTTTTATCCCTTGACATGGTGTCCTTCCAGAGAATTATCCTCTTGGAATACATGATCAAGAATAGGAGTTTGAACATGGTTTTATGATTTCAAGCTCATTAAAAAATAAAAACCAGCGATGAGCATGGTTTTCTGATTTCAAGCTCATTAAAAAATGAAACCAGCTATGAGCATGGTTTTCTAATTTCATGCTCATTAAAAAATGAAACCATCTTTGAGCATGGTTTTCTTATTTAAAGCTCATTAAAAAATGAAACCAAATTTGAGCATGGTTTTATGATTTCAAGCTCATTAAAAAATGAAACCAGCTACAAGGATAGCTTTCACGTCTCTGTAGCAACCTCATTAAAAAATGAAACTGATCTTACGAGCATAGTTCTTGTTTATGTTTCAATCTCGTTAAAAAATGAAACAGAGGTCCAGGGATTGAACTTGGATTCGCGAGCATAGTTCCTATTCATGTGTCAAGCTCGTTAAAAAATGAAATAGATTTTCCCCCTCTTCGATTGAGTCAAGTACTTCATTATGTATAGTATTTGAAGCTTTCTTTCCTTCGCCTGTGCTATTGGATGAAATGAAGCTAAGGCGGCAATGCTTACAGCCTCTAGAATTCATGATGAAGTTAAGTCGCTAGCTTCTTAAGCTCGGGGATAAGTACCAACCATCCCTGGATAATGCGTTGGGAGGTCTCAAGCATAGTTTTCTCTTGTTCAAGATTGTATAAAAATGAAACCACCTACCTCAACCATAGCTTCCTCTGGTTCAAGCTTGTGTAAAAATGAAACAAGGTCCAAGCATAGTTTTGTTTAGTTTTAAGTTTGCTTAAAAAATAAAATCTATCCCAAGCATAGTTTTGTTTTGTTTTAAGCTTGCATAAAATTGAAAACAATCTCGAGCTCAGTCTTTGTTCTTTCTCATGCTCGTAAATACCTGAGAAAGTAACTAAGTAAAATTTTATCACTTTTTCGGACTCGTAAAGGTTATACAAAAAAGGAACCCCCTAGAGTTCCCTTTAAGCTCTTTTCAGACTCTCTAAACATGAAAATATTTCCAAACAATCTTATTCTTTTCACGCTCGTTAAAGTATTTGAAGAAAACATATGTTGAGCGGCAGATTATCTCTTTTTTGGTCTCACCAAACTATTTTACAAAAAATGACATTTTGGAGTTTCCTTTGAGTGTTTTTGGGACTCTCTAAATATGAAAAACCACTGATTTTACTTTCTTTGGACTCGTAAAACAAACATCGAAAGGCCCATATGGGACCGAGTCACTCCTCCCTAGGGTTCGTTAAACATACTCCGAGGGACTCATCCAAAAGATGGGATTACAGTTCAAGCATATGTTATCCTCCTCAAGATTGTGTAAAAATAAAGAGGTACTCGCTAGAAATGGTGGGGGAGGAATTGGGAAAGAAATGTATCTAAACCTGTATTCTATGAAAGAGTCACTTTTGAGCATGACACCCTTTCACTCGCTTTGTGTCTAGGTTGGAAAATCCACTTGTCTCTTGATCATACTCCTTTATAAGATTACATTTTGGTCTGTGATCCTTGTTGTTGAGTCAGTGTTGCTAAGACAAATGTCATGTCGTCAATATGTTCAAAGAGAACTTCAACCCAGAAATCCTTTTATTGCGTCGGCCATTTCTGCAGTCCTTAAGCCTTCTATTACGTCAGCCATCCCTGAGTCAATCCTGAATCACTTGTTACTTTGATCTACTTCAAATATTTTTACCTGTTTCGTGTCATTGATGGGGGATACATTAATGCCTTCATGTGATGAGTCTTTTCATGTCAACTTCAACTCATTATCCAGGAATTAGACTTAGAAACTAATTGGTACCTTGGAACTTGCATGCCTCGATGGCAGGTTTCCTCGCTTTCGACTATGGGTTTTCATTATTGACCATTGATCGATAGATTATGTCAAGTGTTCGACTTCAACTCATTAATTCACATTCATTGGATTGTACTAGAGTACCTTGGCAGTCATTGACATTAATGGTAATTTCCCTCACACTTGTTAATGGTATTAATTAATGACCGGTAATCAAGTGGTTTCTACCATGTTCGACTTCAGCACATATATTTCCATGGTTAGATTCGTACTATAGAGTGGTGGAGATGAAGACCCTGGATCTTTTCTGACAGATTCAGGTTACGTTGGAGTATATTCAGATTGTGTTGGTGCATAGATCCACAGTGTATGTCTCATGGCTATGTTCAAATTTGAATCTTTAACACATAGATCCACAGTGTATTTTTGGTGGCTATGTTCAGATTTGAGTCATATTGACATGAATCCACAATGTATGTTTGGTGGCCATGACCTATCTTACTTGACATGAATATTTGCATGTTTCCATTTATGCTTTGATTCATTTGTATTCTGAGTATGGGAATTCCTACCTCAGTGATGAGATATTATTGTATTGTATTTCCTTGTTTGTTGGCAGGTTTCCGACCGACGTGTTCCTTGTTCCCAACACACACTCGACAAAGTATTTCAGCTATCAGTCTGTTCTAACTTTATACTTTGGGGGGCTCACTGTTACACATTATTTACATCATCCCTATGAATGTTAATGATGTAAACCTATCTTTTGTATTTAGAAGGATCAATGACATGAATCCCTAAAGAAGAATGAAGACATATTTTCCCAGAAAGATGGAAATGATATTTTCCTTTGTAAAAAAACCTATAAAGAGGTATCACCGCACTCTATTCAGTATTAAGGGTGTGACAATCTAGGATCATCGCAAGATACACCACGCTTGCCTGGGACGTCATCTCACTCTTCTCAGTATTAAGGGTGTGAATATTTTTCGTATGAAGGAAAAAGAGAAGCTTATTGATCCTTCTAGAATAGAAGTTTTGAGGGTGAGTTGGCCTCCGATCGATTTGGATCTGAGTCGCATCCCTGATCTCATGGGATCATCCTAACCTCCTCACCCTATCATTTTTAGCCTATAAAAGGAGAGGAGTTCTCATGGGGAAAGTTATCTTGGGAAAGTTGGCTAGATTTTGGTGTAAGCTTGAGTAATTTTTGTAGCTTTGGGATTTGCTTTGTCAAGATAGATTGTTGGTCTCAGAATCCATGGAGCAAGAAGTGTGTGGGAAGCAAGGAACTATTGGAATGGACCTTACAACATCAAGGCATCGATTGTATTCTCATTTTCATATTTCTAACATAGCAATATATTTCTTTCCCATAAAATTGTCCTTATTTTATTGTATGACTCCTTGATCACATACATAGGTTTTGTTGAGTATATGTTGTTGCTTTCACTTCATTGGATTGTATCTATTTACATTTTCAGCATCCCATAAGTCTTTGAATGGAGCAAGGATGACACTAGCGAGGACAAACGACATTTAAAAGGTATGCCATTTATCTCTTGTTAGTTAGTATGCTTGATAATTAAAACTTAGGGAAAGTTTTATAATATGTCTTGTTT
Organism: Picea engelmannii; assembly: GCA_009831015.1. Taxonomy (NCBI): domain Eukaryota; kingdom Viridiplantae; phylum Streptophyta; class Pinopsida; order Pinales; family Pinaceae; genus Picea; species Picea engelmannii. The sequence continues at coordinate 121,832 of ML785400.1, forward strand.
TGTTATAGTTTCGGGGTGAAACTAGGGAGATACGTTTGTGTCTGCACTTATTGATTTGTTCGATAACAATCCTATAACTTCGACAAGAATTATAGATAAATGATAGAATGGAAAATTCTTGATTTTTGGAAATGCTTCATGTAGACAGATTTCAATATGCACAAACAATTTAGGCCTTATTTGATACGGATTTATGAGAGGAACAAAATGAATAATAGATTGAATACAATAGCACAGATATACGGAGAACAATAATAGATATCCAGTGAACAATAACTTCTATTGAATAAATAAAATAGGTTGAAACTATAAAACTACAGAACTGAAATAACTTGCTCGAATGGTGGTAGTTATCTCTGAGAAGAGATGTGGTTGTTACATGCATACATCCGAGAAAAATGATTACAATGAAGCTCTAGAGGCCTTTTTAACATTGCTCATGAATGTCAAAACCCTAGACATCCAAAAACCTAACCCTAGGAGATGAAACACCAAACGTTATGTGGGCCCTGGTGATTAAGTTGGTACCTCAACTTCCCAGAGTCGTAATGTTTGCATACAAACTCCATTTTAGGAGTGTGATAGCCCATTGGAAAGGTATTTTCAAGAACTACACACTATGCCAACAAAACGTAACTTATTCTACAGTTCGACTGTGGCAAGCCAAAAAAACATTGTTTAGGGCCCCAAAATGTCCCTGGAAGTACAGAAAGATGTATTGATATGAAAATTTCTAAAATAATCCAATTGGAATACGTGGGTGGCCACTAATATCCACCTAGATGTTGTGTAGGGCTTCAGGACAGCCCCAGAAGTGTAGAACCCACAATTACAAATAAATGTCATCATTACAGAGAAACGTGTTGAACTAAAAATTGTCAAGATGAGCCAGTGTGAATAGGTGGGTGGCCACCAATATCCACATGGATCAGTCCTCCCCCTTAGGAAGAAATGGTATCCATTGTGTTGCGTTCCCCCATCAAGTGAGGAGATTTCTACTGAATTTGGCCCCGGGTGAGCCACTTGTTTTGGTGGAGGAGCTACCTTGCCTTGACAACCTGATAAAGTTGGATCCTCTACTGGCGAGTGCCCTTGACCTGTGTGTCCACTATCTGATCAGTGGATTTTTGTTCCATGCAGTCAGGGTTGAGCTATGTTGGTGTCAACTGTTCTACGATCTTCGAGGTGTCCAATAATGGTTGAAAATATGGCCAAAGGAGGTCCACATTGAACATTGGCTGAAATCCAAGGAAGGGTGGAGGGTTGAGCTCAAAATAATTTCCACACTGCTTCTTTTCTTGATGAGCACACTGCAATATATTCTGCTTCAATCATACTTAGTGCCACATTGGTTTGCTTCATGTTGAACCAAGAAATCACAGTTGATCCTCAACTAAAGAAACACTCGGATGTACTTTTCCAATCTTCTATACTATCGGCCCAGTCTGAATCATCATATCCATGCAGGCTTATCTCATGATCTGAGGTATATCTGAGACCATAATCAATTGTACCCTTTAGGTACCTCAATATGTGTTTTGCCACAATCAGGTGAACATGTCTCTACTCAACCATATACTGACTCAAGGTGTTCACTACAAAACATATGTTTGGTCTTGTGTTTGTCAAATACATCAGTGATCTGATCGTCTATCTATAGAAGGTGGCATCCACTATTTTTGAATATGTATCACTTAGCAACTTCAGATTAGTCACCATGGGCGTAGGCATGGCCTTATAATCCATCATATCGAACCTCTTCATAATCTCTACTGCATATTTTCCTTGGTTTAGGAAAATCTCATTTTGTCTTTTCCATACCTCTAGACCTAGGAAGTAGTGCATTATTCCTAGATCTTTCATCTTGAATTATGCAACAAGCTTCCTCTTGCTCTCAGCGATGGGCTTCTCTTCTCCTATTAGAAATAATTCATCTACATACAACAGTAGTATTACTGGACTTCCATCCTCAACCTTGTAGTATAGGTTGGGATATACGTTACTCTTGGTAAATCCCAAACTCATTAGTAAGTTATCCATTCTCCTGTACCAATCCCTGGGGGATTTCTTCAAACCATACAAGGATTTATTTAGCCTACACACATGTGACTGTCTATCATGTGTCTCAAAACCTTATGGTTTCTCCACATACACTTCCTCTTCTATCTCACCATTCAAGAAAGTTGTCTTCACGTCCATCTGGTGTATCTTCCATTTCTTTACTACAACTATCACAAGTACAGTCCTAATGGAAGTGTATCTTGTTACAGGAGAAAAATTATCCTCATAATCAATGCCTTATTTCTAGGAGAATCATCGCGCCACAAACCTTGCCTTGTAATTTTCAATACTGCCATATGCTGCATGTTTTATTTTGTAAATTCATTTTGAGCTTACAACTGATTTCTCTCATGGTATTGGAACCACATCCCAAACATAATTTTTCAAAATGGATTGGTACTCTTCAATCATGGTATCCTTCCATTCCTTCTTTTCTGCATCCTTTTCATAACATGTAGGTTCTATATCAATAATGTCACTAAGGAGTGCCACGTAACTTGAATAAGTTTTTGGTTTCTTTCTCTCTTTGTAAGTTCCTTCTAGAGAACCATATTTTTTTGCATCTTATATAATCTCACAAGCCCAAGCTTGCCTCTTCTTTCCTCTAGGTGGATCTGTGGGTCTTTGTGGGTTTGCCATGTCACTATCTTCTATATCATGTTTTTCAGGTACAATATCAATTCTTGTGTAACTCTTGGATCTATTGATTCTTCATCATGGTCTTCATCTATATGACACTTCTTTGAATTGTTGAATGTTGCATCCTCATTGAAGGTAACATCTCTACTAATCTCAACCCGTTTGTGACCAGGGATGTAGACTCTATATGCCTTCGATGTTTCACTGTAACCGACAAATATGCCCTTCTTTCTTGAAGGGTCCAATTTGGATATTTTGTCCTTGGGAACATATACATATACTGGACAACCAAATATCAACATGTGGTTGACTTCTGGATTCTCTCCTGTGAACATTTCTTTTGGGGTCTTACTCCCAAGAAAAAATGGGGTGTTATGTTCTGCGCATACACTACAGTCCTTGTTGCTTCTGCCCATAGATGTTTTTGTAAGTTCTAATCATGAAGCATGGTTTTCACTGCTTCCATTATGGTTTGATTCTTTCTTTCTGCCACATCATTTTGTTGAGGGTTGTATGGAGTAGATAGCTCCCTCTTAATCTTAGCTTCCCCGCAGAATGCCTTGAATTCATCTTATATGAATTATCCACCATTGTCTGACCTCAAGACCTTAATCTTATTTTCAGAGAGATTTTCTATGAGGGTCTTGAATTCCTTAAATTTTCTAAACACTTCACCTTTTGTCTTTAAGAAATAAATTCAAGCTTTGCGTGAAAAGTCATCAATGAAGGAGACATAGTATACATACCCATTGGATGAAGAGGTGGACATGGGTCCACATAGGTCTGAGTGTATAATTTCCAATATGCCTTTGTTCTAGCTTTCACTGCTTGGAAATGGGCTCTTCACTCTCTTGCCTTATGCACATCCCTTGCATATGCCTTCATGATCCGTGATCTTTTCATCGAAGTCACTTATAAAGAATTGTATTAAATGAGCACAAATTAAAATGCACCATGAAAGAAGGAAAAGCTCAATAATGAAGAGACATAAGAATTATATCTAAAAACAAAAAATTGATAATGGATTTTGTCCCTGGTGGACTACATCTCTAGGTCATGCTCTCAAATGGGTAGGCCTTTTTATTAACTCAGCAAAAGAATTTGGCAAAATACATAAGTATACATAATTATGGAATTAAGTTGCAAAATATTTGCTCAGATCATAAAACAGACAGCACCATTGAATTTGTGGCATCGAATTACCCAAAAATAACTATCTCCATGCCTCAATCCGACCCTGGCACTCCCAGGCCCTTGAGAAATATCTTCTCGATTTTTGTGTCTACTCCCTGCATTTAATTCTTTGTACTACATCTCAGTTTTCATGCCCAGTCATACCGTCACGCGCCCTTCTCTCATTCGTGGGAAGAATTAGTTTATAAACAAAAAGTGGGGAAGACTACACAATGTAATTCGTTGGCGCAACGGTGGAAGATGTTATAGTTAAGGAGTTTGTATAGGGGGAGGTCTCGGGGTCGAACCTGCAGGCCTCCCCTTTTGGGCTATAGTTATAAAGTATACATATATGTGGAATGGAACTTCACCAACTTTGGAGTGTGGTTTATATTTTTCGGAGTGTACCATTTGGCCGCTAGATCTGGTGGGGCTCCACTAGCTTTGGCGGGACCACCTTTTTTTTATTTTTGAAATTCAGTTTTCGGGCCCTCATTGGGAATTTTCCCACTGCCACGTGGAAGCCAACCATTGGGCCATGAAAAACACCTTCCAAATCATCCTGCCATGTCAATGTATGGTATTCCAAATGGTTTTATGGATTTCCACATGGCACTTTTTCATTGGTCCACGGATTGACCCAAAAATGCCAAAAATGAGTGACATGTGGTAGCCTCTGGTGCTACCACGTCACCATGTTGACATGACGTTGATGTCAGCATGACACATGTCACCTTCTGCGTGTTCCACATACATTTTATGGATGTTGATGCCATCCATACGGATGCTAACGTTGGCAATACGGATGTTAACTCATCCCTTGTTGATTGGGCTAGGTTGACCAAAACTTTGACCGCGAATATCTTTTGATCTGTAACTCTGTTTGACGAGATGTTTACGCTGTTGGAAATCTTGTGATGCACTCTTCGTGATGATGCCAATTTCACTGAGTTTTGAGGACTTTGAATTTTTTCCCTTTCTCTATCTGTTGAGGCCATTCTAAGCTTCCTAAGTTGCTTCTACGAATTTTGAGTTGTCCTTAGTCTTCTCTAGATCCTTTTTGGATCACTTCATGGTCCACATAGATCTCAGGTAGTCCTATCACCATCTTGCTCATGATTGGTAATGCCTTATAGTGTAGATGAGCAAGTCTAATCTACCATAACTCACATGGGTTTATGGTATTATGAACCAATGTTGTTTCTAAGTGTCCTTTCAATTTGTATAAACCTCCCTCTTGGACACCAATTACAATTGCATCATTGAAGGATTTTTCTTTTGGCCACATTAGAACTTCTCCATCAACAAATGTAATTATGAAACCCTTCTCTTCTAGAGCTGAAATTGAGAGGAGATTCTTCCTTAACCTAGGTACGAGTAAAACCTATTTTATCTTCACCAATTTCCTGGAATTGAACTTGAAGGAAGCTTCTCATATGCCTTTGATAGGATACTGATAATCATCTCCAAGTTTCACTGTATGATGTGAGTCCTTCTTGATCAAATTTGACAAAGAGTATCGGTATATTGTCATCTTCTTAAAAGCACCACTGTCAATAATCCAAGCATCATTTCCATGAGTGACATTTCCTGAAAGGGATGAAATTAAAAGGTTTGGTTCATTATCACTTTCTCCCTCTCAATCTTTAGATATTATGAGATCATTCTCTTCTAGAATGTATTTCCATGCTTGTTGGTCATTGGATCCTTCAAGCTTTCCATCAAGCCTGAAACTGGTACTCATCCTACCCAGAAGAAGTAAACAACAAAGAAATTTTCAAGATACGGATCTAGACCTTACCAAAGAGTTTTGTTGAACAAAGATTAATCACAGGAACTACAGCAGCTGCAACTAGACGTCCAAATCTAGGGTTTATGAGGAAACCCTAATTTTTAAAATTTTGGATTTTCGAATTATGGTCCATGGAAGTGATGCGCCTTGCTTGGGTGAGTCCTAGGTGATCTTAGATTCACCAACATCCTCCAACAAAGGGTAAAACGTCACTCTTAGGGTTTATGCAGAAACCATAATTCTGCAACAGCTGCAAAACTGAAACATATTCTTGGAGAGGGTGCGTTGAGGCTAGAAAAGACTTTATAAATTGTGAGTTGGTCTCTTTCAGGCCTACTCTGATACCATGTTGATAATTTACTTATGTAGCAAACAGTTACAGTTCTTCTTTCATTATTACAATTATTTAGCATATTAACTGCATATACAAGATCATTGAAAGAGATACAATCACATAAACAAGATAGACACAAACATTATCCTGGGAAACCCTCTAGGGGAAGAAAACCCAACAAATTATTCTAAATAGATTCTTCAACCAAGAACAATACCAAGACAGAAAATAAATAGTCATTTTTCTATGTCACCCCTTCTCTCCAAAACTTGTGCACCTTTCTCTCTCTTATACTTGAGTGAGTTGAGTGAGTAAATGAGGTGTCTAGCCTCTCTATTTATACACTAGTGACTTGCCCTTTGAACTGCTAGGGCTGACTTGACAATTGTCTCTTAATCATATTTTAAATTAGCCACAATAGGGGCCAACTTTAACAATACAATATAATAATATTATTTTAGGGTTTTTGCATGATTAAATACAATAGGAGAATATCTTTTTGTTAAGGAAAATCTCCCTGCGGACAGGTAGATCTCCTCAAAGAGATAGACTCTTAACTCTAAGACAGAAAGTGCTTATCATGGTCACTGACTTCCTTTTAGATCTAGGTGGACTAGTGTGTGAGAAGGAAGGAGAAAAGAAGTACCTTTTACCGGTGTTTGTCCCTGCATGCTCCGAGTTGAGCTCCAATATTTCGATCTTCGATAAGCCCTGTAGACAAACAAAGTACGACCACTTCCTACTCTATCAAGATTAGTACGAAATAGGTCTATATACTAAAGAGACAAATTCATGTGAGATTGAACATGAATTAGAAAGAAACAGGCCAAGCAAATTATATTAATGAGGACAAAACATTGCTTACAGCCATAGATGGATTGTAGCAATTTCATCAAGTCCTCCTTGTCTACCCCTTGCTCAAAATATCCACGATCCAAATGATGATAGCTTCACCGATTGCTCCCTATGAGATCATAGGTCTCTTGCCTCCAAAATATCTCTGTTCTAGCACCACTTATAAGATCATAAGTTTGGTGTGATTCTCCCTTTTCAGTCCCCTTTCACCATTAGAAAGCTTGCTTATATAGCCTTGGAGAGGCTTTAACCACTTGATATATCCTTGGGGAAGTTGAGGATTTGCCTCCTTCAGTTAAGGATCTTCCCTAAGATCATGGTTGGACTAGGGATTCGAATCCAACTTCCTTCCAAGAATGAAAGGATCCTCCCCCCATTCATCTCAACAACTTAACAACTGCCCAGAATAGGCAGCGCTCCCTCAAAAGGGCCATCAGAGTGCTATAGCGCTCCCCAGTAGGCTTAAGGGGAGCGCCAACACTCCCAAAGACACCAGCGCTCCCTCAAAAGGGCCAAAGGAGCTTTATAATGCTCCCAGACAATGTAAGGGGGAGCACCAGCACTACTAGAAGAGGTATAGGGGAGCTCTACCCTCCAAAAACTCAATTTTTGGGGTGCTTTCATATGGCAAAAGGTTTATAAGCCTACTGACTCATTTCTTCTCTTCCAAATCAAATGTTTGAGGTGTTTCAAGTGTCCTTCTCATGTCGTTATAGGCACGACATAGGCATCATGACAGTATGATTTCTTTAACACTTGTGACACTTGTGAGCAAAGTGCGACCCTTGTCATGATGACACTTGCGACACTATCAAAGTGAGTATTTTTTATGTGTAACAGATTTCCCCCCAAAGTATGAAGTTAGAAGACAGGAACTGATAACTGAAATGCTTTTTAGACTTTCAAGCAAGGGTATAGACGCAGAGAACCTAACAGAAGCTGCACACAAACATCCAACAAATATTATGACATGTTTCAAACCCAAGGCAGGCATACCTATGCTTGGGTGATCAAGACTTGCAAGATATGGCCGCCATAAAATACACTGCGGATCCATAATTGTATTGATAAAAAGGTATAGCCACTGAAAATACACTATGGATCTATACTCTTATGACATGAACTGATCGTAGCCATGAAGAATACACAGTGGATCTATGAGATGACAAGAAATAGCCACGACCAATACAAAGTGGATCTATGTGACAGTATATGTTCCATTGTTCAAGAGAAGCTCCTTCGCAACCTGGGCAAAGTACATATCAAAGTGATCACTCAACCCAGGGTCTTCTTACCGATCCCGATGTAGTACGAATCTAACCATGTGAATAGATGTCTTGATGTCGAACATGGCAGAAACCACTTGATTACCGGTCAATGATGTAAACCGTTAACAAGCACGAGGGAGACCACCATTAATGTCAATGATTCCCAAGGTACTCTAGTACATTCCAACGAATGTGAATGGATGAGCTGGGTTCGAACATCCGTGGAATCATCCGATCAGAGGTCAATGGTGTAAACCTGTTGTCGGATGTGAGGAGGCCTTCCATTGAGGCATGCAGGTCCCAAAGTACTAACTGGTTTCTAAGTCTGATTCATGGATGATGTGTTGAAGTCGACAGGAATAGGCTCGTCGAAGGAGGGACTTGATGCATCCCCCATCAACGACACGAAAAGGACATAGAGATGTAACTGGCATATCAAATGAACATGGACTGACACGGGTATTGAGACAAGATATTTGTGATGGCTGACTCTCAAGGTGGATACTTCCCTTGAACACTGAGGCACAACAGCAGAAACATGACATGGACCAAAACTTGATGATGCAGTGGATGCTGTGACTTACGTCAAGTGACCCAAAGGAGTGAAAGAAACTCAAAGGATTGGTTCAGTGCAGAGGTTCAATGGATTATAATGCGTGCAAAAGACAAAGTGTCATGTTCAAGAGTGACTCTAAGAGTTACGTGGTAATGTTCTCAAAAAGACTGCTTGGCTTGCTTCTTTCAATTTTTTGCCCCATCCAGATAGACAAGTACCTCTTTTCAATTTAACGAGCTCGAGGAGGATAACACATGCTCGATAAAACTCACCTTCGGTAAGTTCCTCTTCCTTTGTTTAACGAACTGGAAGAAGTAAGGGTTCAATCCCATATGGGTCTGTCAATGTTTTGTTTAGCGAGTCCAAAGACAGAAAACTCGAAGGTTTTTCATGATTATAGAGTTTGGAAAAACACTTAAAAGAGAACTCTCTCAGTTCCTTTTTCATACAGTTAGTCTCACGAGGCTGAAAAAGAGATAAACTACCACTCGAAAGACACCCTTTCGAACCTTTTAACGAGTGTGAAAGGAAGCAAGGTCACTCGACGATCTTTTCATATTTAGAGAGTCTGAAAAGAGTTTAAAGGAGACTCCAAGGGGTTCATTTTTCGTGTATCCATACATGTCCGAAAAAGAGATAAAAGTCTACCCAGATGCGTTCTCATGTATTTACGAGCACGAGAAAGAACAAAGACTAAGCTCGGTATGCCCCCAGCATGAAAGCTAGTGGCTTAACTCCAGAATGATCAGCAAAGGCTGGAGACATGCCCTCCAAGCTTCAATTCATTCACCGACTCTAAGGTTGTCACCAATTTCTCTAGTAGATGAGAAAAAGGAGAAGGGTGGATGAAAAGAAGGTTCAAGAGACGTGACTGTTTCATTTTTAACGAGATTGACACAGGAAAATAACTATGCTCGGAGCCTATGTTTCATTTTTTAACGAGCTTGCCACAGAGAAGAGAAACTATGCTCGTGGTTTCGTCTGGATCATGGCTTCCAAGAGGATAATTCTCTGGAAGGGTACCATGTCAAAGGATAAAACATGGTCATGGCCTCCATGAGATATTTGCTGGATGGAAGATAATCACTCTGGAAGGAACACATGTTGAGGGTCGTGATAGCAGTAAGGAGATCAGGCTCTAATAATCCTACTGAAGAAATAACCATGTCAACTACTGGATCCAAATCGTCGGAAGTTGAGGTCATGGGAGACAACGCAACATAATTAACATGCAGCGAGGGTGATACTGTTTGCATATAAGAACCACTTAGGGAGGTAACCTAGTCGGGGCGATGAATGAAAGTTGATCAATAGTCACAATTCTTCCATCATGAGGGAAAGATATCACACGGAAAAGGGTGGATACAAGAGCTTTCATAGCATAGACGTGATCCCGCCTAAGGAGTAAAGCGAAATCCAAGGGGTCTGAGACTACCATGACATCGATAAAGATAGTTTTCCCTCCCAAAGTTACAAGAAACTGAGGAAGGATCCCTAAAGGTTGACTAGGTCTTCTGTTAAAAGCTAACAGATTCTGTGTAACCGGTGCAAGATGCAGACAACCCAAAGCGTACCAAGCAACAGAAGACAAAATACTAACGGATGCACCTTCATCTATCAGCGTTTGAGGAACGTCTCGACCACGAACCTGTACTGTAATCTGGAAAGGAATGTGAGAGGGAAGATGAGGTCTAGTTAGCACACCCCAATCAAAAAGGATGGCTTCAGTACTTGGAGGGGGTTTCACATGAGAAAGAGAAATTTCCCCCGACACGGTAGAGTCTGTATTAACGAGAAAAGCATGGGAAGTATTGGGTTTACTCTCTAGAAGGGGAGTAGGATCGACCGATGATTGGATCAGATCAACCAATGGTGGACTAGGATAGACCACTTTGGCACTCTTCAGAGGAAGAGTGGGATTGACCGATGATGGAATCGGATCAACCACTTTGGAACTCTTCGGATGAAGGGTGGGACTGACTGAGGAAGGCACTGGATCAGTCACTTTGACATTCCTCAATAGAGGAATGGGATCGACCGATGGCGAAACTGGATCGACCACTTTGGCACTCTTCAGAGGAAGAGTGGGACTGATCGATGAAGGGACTGGATCAGTCACTTTGACATTCCTCAATGGAGGAATGGGATTGACTGATGGCGAAACTGGATCGACCACTTTGGCTCTATTTAGAGGAAGAGTGGGACTGATCAAGGAAGGGACTGGATTGACCAGTCCATCAACCAATGATGGGTTGGAGGAAAGCTTATGATAACCTTTTGGAAGTTGAAGTTTTTCCAAAAGAGAAGAAGCCTCGTCCATGCGAGGACAAAGGTGAGAGTAATGATTACCTTTACATAACATGCAAGGGAACTTGACAGTTTTCTTCTTCTTACCAACTTGAACATCACTAGTTGATGGGGTATCATCGATATGACCAACAGAGGCTGATGACGTGGAGGACCACATTTCTAAGACCTGGGTAAGATCGGGGCAATCCCTCAGAAAGTGGTCACCCTTACAAAGGCTACAAGTGAATTTGGGTTTTGGATTCTTCATTTTAATCTTGTTCACCTCATCAACACTCCCAGTACTATTAACAGTAACTGGTTGCTTAGAGCTAACATCTGATGTTGTTGGGGTATTTTTCCTTTTCGGGTTCTTCTTCTTCTTCTCTTTCCGTTTCTTTTTCTTCTTATCAACTTGGTTACTTGCTTTAGAGCTTTCACTAGGCGAAGAAGGAGAAATGGAAGGAGACTTGATGGACGAAGAAGGCGAAAAGTCGACGTGAGGTTGATGTGTGGGTGGTGTACCAACATCTAAAGTATTAGGTGCAGTTGAAACATTGGGAGGATTTGGGATCACCGAAGTGGGGAACAAACAAACTGGTAATCCAATAGTGAGTCTTGGAAGACTCAGTGTGGCAACATATGGAGGACCAAAGTTTCCAAATGAAGGAAAGGTATAAGGTTCCCCAGGAGAAGGGGTTCCTCCATTGGTACTCCCAGGATTCGATGCCATTAA
>ML785400.1:141643-169343 GCA_009831015.1 Picea engelmannii
TTCTTTTACCGCATCCACAAAAAAATCCCAAGTGGGATCGGCCCCATATATTCCAGACTCCTCTGTGGAACTTTGCTCCTAGTAAGTTTCCCACCAATGTTTGACATGAGGGAGAGCTTTAAGGAGTGCAAAGGTGATCTTTTATTTGTCGGAAAAATTGTGAACAGAGAAATAACCTTCCAGCAGAGTTAACCATTTTTCTAGGGCTTCTGCATCTATCTGTCCTTCAAATACGGGAATATCAAAATTAACTTGTACCTTGAAAGGCGAGGTGCCTCCAAAGTGGTCGCTTGATGAAGATGCGCCTGATGCTATCGGCAGGCGTTGAAGGATGTGGGAAAAATTCTCCATCATTTCGTCCCTCTGTCACGTGAGAGCTTGCTCAAGCAACAGATTGATAGGATCGTCTGCTCTGTCATTTTTATTTTCTTCCACCATTGAGGGTTTCTTGGGTGTGCGAGAGTGATTGTCTTCAAGAGAGACAAGCTCAAGACCCAACTTGCTATACTCGGACCTCGTTGGGGACATGCACTGAAAAAATGATCAAGAGCAGCCTGCTCTGATACCACTGATCTGGATTATTTTCGGCACGAAATGAGAGTGGAGATATAATAAAGAAATGCACAAAGATATTGCAGATATTCAATAAGAAATGTATCAGAGATGCAACCATAAACACAGATATACAATAATACACGATTTCTATTCATCAGAGAAATGTACAGAGACTGTAAAAATACAGAGTGAAAGACTCACTAGAATGGTGGCAGCTTATCTCTGAGAAGAGATGTGACGGTTACTCGCATTCGCAAGAAGATGATTACAATGAGGATCTGAAGGCCCTTTTACAATAAACGGGAATGCCAAAAGTCCTAAACATCCAAAAACCTAACCCTAGGAGATGAAGCGCCAAAAGTCGTGTGGGCCCCGTTTGTGTAAGTGAGTACATCAACTTCCCGGGGTCGTAACTTTTGCATACGATCTCCATTTAGGGCGCACGATAACTCGTTGGAAAGATCTATCCGAGGCCTGCAACACTTGAGACAAAATAGCATCATAGATGTTATTTTGCAAGAGCAACATAACCAAAAAAACATCGTTTAGGGCCTCAAAATGGCCCCGGAAGATCAGGACCCAAAAAAACAGCTAAAAATAGTAAATTGCCAAAAGTGCCAGAAAGCCATTTTGAGCCATTTGGAAAAGGTGGGTGGCCACCGATATCCACCTGGATCAGAGAAAGGATTGTAGGTGCCTCAAATACCATAGAAGTTGACGTCAATAAGCCTCTTAGGTTGGCATCGAGGTGGAATTCTGGTGGTGGTGTTTTAATCGTAGTTTGTTTCTCTCAAAATTCATAGCTATCTCTTTCTCTTTGAGTTTCCATTGTATATTGGTTTGTGGATGATGAAAATTGGACTCATTTTTCTGGGGAATTCAAAATGGTGGTAATGTTGAAAAAGCTAGTTTAAAAATTGAGGATCAATGTTTGTACACCAGGGGTTTTTTTTTGAGGTGAACTTTGACCAGTTGACAAGTTGGGGTTCACCAAAACTTCCATCCAAGAAAAACCAGATTTATTTTATGTTGTAGTAAGAAGGTTAGCCTATATTTCATATCCTTTCTAATTGTCTAGTAATAATTAAAAAAATTACTTTTTGCAACCTAATGGGATCACTTTCATGTGTGTGCCTATGTTTGTTAGCATAGCCCTATATGTGAATGGAATTAGCATACGAGCCATTGATATGTACTCTGGATTTTAGAAAGATTGAGGTTCATTAGCATAGTTGTTTATAGTGTCTAATTTTGATGTTGTGATTACCGTATGTGCTAGTGACCATGAGTTTGAGAATTGAACTCATAACCAATTATTGGTAGTGACTTGAGCATTGAGTAACCTTGTTTTGTCTTTTTATTTTAACACATTTTTGATAACTATCAAATGAATATTATCTGTTTGCAAAGGTGCAGAAGCCAATGTCAAAAGTTTAGTGAAGAGATCGGCCCCTCAATTTGGGAGGAAATTAATTGAAAATCGGTTCTTTGTTATTACCTATGGTGTTATTTCATTTGATCCGTCTTGGTTTCTCACAAGCCTAGTGAACACACATTTGTCTTGATTATGGATACATATACACTTTGACTAAACCATTTTATGAGAAGGCATACCCTCGGCATGTCAAAATAGAGGTTATTTATCTATCTTCTTGGTAAATTAACAGCAAGATCTTGGATGTTTGCATTGTAAAATATTTGAACATGGGGATGATACAAACTCGTATTGTATCTTACTAATATTGATTCCAATTATAACAATGACCCATAATGGATATTTATCCTACGGGCATTGTCTAGAGAAAATGATTTGTTTTCATTAATTATTGTTTTTAACATTAAGAAATTACAACTGTTTGCTCAAAAAAATTGAATGGCCATCCTTTTGAAATTGTGATTTTCTCTTCACTAATTGCTATGGAATATCGCATGTTTCTAATTATATCATATTTAATAGCTTTTGTCCCTTAAATTATTAAATTGGGTTATCTCTACTATGAAATATTCTGGTGTTTCTATGTTAGAAGTCTCAAAACATTTATAATTGAAATGAACTGTGATTCAATATGCATAATGAATACAATCATAAGAGGTAAAATATTATCATCTAATAATTCAAAGCAGCACACTCCCCCTCCCAAACACAAATGATTCGTAATCATTTTTTGTTGTAGGATAATCTAAACATTTTTGTCTTTTTCATTATTATGCAATGGGAGGCATGGGCACAGAGAAAAATATTTGGTAAGAGAGGTTATCTCATCATGTCGTAAGGGTAGTTGAAGGAATCACATAAATCAATAGCATTGATGAAAACACAATGATCAATGTTGAAAATTCTAGAGTGGGCAACACATATGAAGTTGTCCATCTCTTCAGTGCCCATCTCTATGAATCAATGCTCAATCTTTCCCTTACATAAAAATCTAAATATTTTGGCTAATTTGTCATTGCCTTTCCATGGTGTTATGTTCCAAATATTTTGGCTAATTTATCATTTCCTTTGCAAGGTGTTATGTGTAAAACTTCTAATACCTAGCACAATGATAATTTAGCAAATAGATTTTAACCCATAAACTTAATTTCAACTCATAAATTTAAATCGAATCTATGGTAAAATTATACTAGTTGAGTATACATGCATGCACAACAGAAAACAAAAGGAAAACACACATAATGACACAGTATATACCCTGGAAACCCCAGTGTGGGGAAACCAACTAAGAGGGGAGCTTTATTAGGCTTTCTGAGAGAAGTTACAACAACAAAAACTAAACAGAAAATTCTTATAGTACAATAGAAGAATTTTTCTTAGATTTGGACCAGCAAACCAAGTGTTGTTCACCCCAACAATCTCCAACTTGTACAGCCTCCTTCTGGATATCTTGTATGGCCTGGTACAAACTCTTTTGTTGTTTGTACAACTCCGTTGTGTGCATCCCTAACTGTTGCTCCAAAAACCCTCTAATTTGGCCTCTTCTCTCACACCAATATGATCAGAAAATGGTTGTCTTGTTGCTATTGTATGTGGCTCTAAGGTTTTCCTCTCTCTGCTAGAAAATATGGCCTATGAATGGCCTCCACTAGTTTCCCTAGTTCAACTTAGAACTCCCCTCTTTAGCAGTTCAACATGTATTTTCTCTTAGCCTAGCACCTTCTCCTCTCTTTCTCATCCAAATGAGAGAATGAGGTGCCCAACACCCTCAGCCTTCTCTATACCCAACCTCCCTCACTCGCTGCCTTGATATTCATGCCCAAAAAGGACTCCAATGGTCCAGATTGAGGTGCCTCCTCTCTCTAGACCCCACACAACACTAAGGTTGTGCGCTTCCTAGGCAGGGACCCTCACAACACTAAGGTTGTGAACCCTCCTTGACAAGGCCCCACAGTCCACTAAAAAATAGAATTATGCTTAGCTGCTTAAGTAGGACTTAGGATAAGTTAATTTAGTTTATCTAGGTTAATTTATTATCCTATGCATGCCTTGGACACTAAGAAAGTGCAAGGAGACCTTCTGCTACTACAAAAATTAACACTCCCTCTTATCGAGGAAGGTGTTCTACACAACCCCCAACTTGTCCCTGAAGTAGACAAATTTTCCTTTCATCAAAGGCTTCGTGAATATGCCTGCAATATTATCATCGGTTGGCACATACTA
Source organism: Picea engelmannii (assembly GCA_009831015.1). NCBI lineage: Eukaryota > Viridiplantae > Streptophyta > Pinopsida > Pinales > Pinaceae > Picea > Picea engelmannii. The sequence goes on from ML785400.1 coordinate 145,857, forward strand.
TAGCTTTACTAAACCTTTTTTCATGAATTGGTACCTTATCTCAATGTGTTTGGACCTATCATGAAATACATGATTTTTAGAGAGCTTGATTCAACTCTGATTATCATAGTGAATCATTGTTGTGTCCAACACTCAATCAAAAAAGCTCATGAGTAGCTTCTGAAGCCAAATGGCCTCACATGATGCCAATATGGCTGCCATATATTTAGTCTCTGCAAAACTCAAGGCAACCAATTTTTGCTTCCTGTTGAACTAGGGAATAGCCCTTAAACCTAAGCTGAAAAAACAACCTAATGTACTCTTCCTGTCTATATTGGTGTCTACCCAATATGCATCTGAATAAACCACAAGCTTCACTCCATCCCCCTTGATATAACTAAATCCAAACTTGAATGTCCCAGGTAGATACCTTAGTACATGTTTTGTTTCCACCTAGTGTGCACACTTAGGATCTACCGTGAATTGACTGAGTGTATTGACAACAAAACACAAATATGGTCTAGTGTTAACCATATACATAAGAGTTCCAATGAGTTTCTTGTAAAGAGTGGGATTCACTCCCTCTGACTTGGAAGAATCTATATTCTTCTAGTTAGTAACCATGGGTGTTTCCATAGGCCTGCAATCCTGCATGGAAAACCACTTCAGGATACCCACAACATATTTTCCTTACCCAAGAAAAATCTTCCCATCCTTCTGCCACACCTCCAACCCAATAAAATAATGCATCAGCCTCAAGTCCTTCATCTCAAACTCATCAGAAAGATCTCTCTTTCAATCCTCTATGAGCTTCTCCCACCCTGTCAAGAATAATTCATCCACATATAGCATAAGAATGAGTGGCTCACCCCCAACCAAGATGTAGTTGAGGTTGGAGTTAGCCTCACTCTTGGTGAAGCTCATCCCAAGAAGATAGGTATCGATCCTATAATACCACACACGTGGTGCCTGCTTTAGCCCATATAATACTATCTTCGACCTACAAACATGAGATGCCCTGTCATGCACCTCAAAACCCTATGGTTGCTCAATATAAATCTCCTCCTCTATCACTCCATTGAGAAGCATTGCCTTGACATCTATATGTTGGATATTCCACCCCAACTCAGCTGCAATGGATATCATGTCCCTGATAGAAGAATATATGTCCATGGGTGATATCTCATTGAATTCAATTCCCTCCTTGTATGAGAATCCCTTAGCCACAAAGCGGGCTTTGAACTTCTCCACACTGCCATCAGCAATGTGTTTGATCTTATATATCCATCTAGAGCCAACCATTGATTTCCCCTCTTGTTGGGGCACAACCTTCCACACATCATTCTTCATGATGGAAGAATACTCCTCCATCATGGAATCTCTCCACACATGTTGCTCAGATGCCTCCTGAAAACTGGAAGCCTCGACTTATATCAACTCACTCATAAGAGCCATGTAACTGGAAAACCTTTGTGGCACCCCATTCTCCCTGACTGATGTCCTGGGAGAATCCACCTACTCCTGATCCCCTCTCAATGTGCATTTATCCCACTTCGGCCTCCTCCTACTAGAGGACTCAATCGGAATAAATTGAGCATCCTACTCCTCCTCATGTTGCTCATGCTACTCACCCTACTCACTTTGATGTTGTTGTTTCCCAACCTGTACACAAGTCTAGGGACCTGTAGTGTGCAATGGTTTTCTAGCCTCCTCCTTAGGAGCACTCTGCTCCTTACTCTGTTCATCAACTATCATCTATCAATAGGAATTCCTGAAATCCTTTTCCTCCTCAAATATCGTGTCCCTCCTATCTATTTTCCTCCTAAGTGTAGGAATGTAGACCCTATAGGCCTCGGGCATATTTTTGTAACCAAAAAGGATGCCCTTGTCAGTTGTAGGCTTGAGTTTGGTCCTCCTCTCTGTTGGAACATGGCAGTAAACCAAGCACCAAAAGATGCATATGTGACCAATATTGGGTCTCTTCCCCATAAAGGCCTCCATAGGGGTCATCCTCCCCAATACCTTATGCGAACTCCTATTTTGCAGGTATATTGTAGTGTTGCATGCCTCATCCCATAGAAACATGGGCAAGTCATGATCATGCAGCATAGATTTTGTTGCCCCAACTATTGACATGTTCTTCGTCTCTGAGACTGCATTTTGTTGTGGATTATATGGCATAGTCAACTCCCTCTTAATGTTGGAATCTACACAAAACTCCTTGAAGGCACTCGAGGTATACTCACCTCCATTGTCTGATCTGAGCACCTTGATATTTTTTCCTATATGGTTCTCCACAAGAGCTTTGAAATCTTGGAACCAACTGAAGACCTCATCCTTGGTCTTCATAAAATAGATCTAGGTATTCTTGGCATAATCGTCAATAAATGAGACATAGTAGTTGAACCCTCCAATAGACATTGTCTACATGGGCCCACGGAGATCTGAATGGATCAAGTACAGAATCCCTTTGGACCTATTGTCACTACTAGGAAATATTGTCTTGGTGTACTTTCCCATAGCACACCCCATGCACACACCATGTTGATCAGAACTGAACTATGGAAGCCTAGTCACAGCCTCCCTGAGCACCTTTAGTGCTCCATGATGTAAATGATCCATCCTCCTATGCCAAATCTCCCCCAAATCTCAGCCACTATTGCAGCTACTAACTAATGCACGGGCTTATTCAAACTGCAGCTTGTACATTTTGTCCTTCCTTACTCCCAAAACTTTTTGCATGCTAGCGTTGGATTCGTTTGGATGTAGGAATACTCTTCCATCCCGAAAAGTGACCACATATCCCTTATCTTATAAGGTTGAAACATAAATCATATTTTTAGTCAAACTAGGAACAAACAAAACGTCATTAATTGACAAAGGCTTACCAGAGTCCCTCTGAAACCTCATGGTCCCTCTTCCTATTGGCATGTACTTAGCATTATCTCCAAGTACAATGTTGAAGTTGGCATTGTACTCCCTCGAGATGCTGAAGTACTCATGCACCCCTGTCATGTGGCATGAAGCACCATTTTCAAGGTACCATGTCCCAGTGACCATGGAGGTGGATAGGCATGCTAAGAGTGAAAATTCATCGTCAAGTCTGGCTGAAAATGCATCCATATCAGTTGTGGCAGCCATCCACTTCTTGGGTTTTCTCTTCTTATTATTGGGACATTAGCTGGAAAAATGCCCAAGATGATGGAAAGAAAAGCATTTAACTTTACTACTATCAAACTTCTTCTTGTTGCCCTGTTTTGAAGAAGTTCCTTCAATTGAATTTTTTGTGTTCTTCCCCTTGTTCTTTGATGTGCCAAAGCAAGGTTCTCTTCACCTTCAGATTTGTTTTTCTATTCTCAGGATCGAGACCCCTCCCAGATCTCTTCATGAGTAAATTCATCCCATGGACTATCCCAAGTGGGCATCTTCTCAAGGCCCACTACACATTTGACAAACACATCCCATTGTTTTCAAAAGCCATTCAAGGCAATGTGCATGTTGGCACAGGGGTAGACCCAGGGTTCAATACTTAAGAGCGCACCAACAAGCCCTAACTACTAGCCCTTTCAGCAACACCCATGAAGAAGATGCAGTCTCACCCGAAGTAGCTATAGGGGGTTGCAAGACACAGGTGTCTACAACCAGAAGGAATGTAAACTGGATTCAAAACAACAACACACAGCAACCTAGTATTCTTTTATCTTCCTTAAACCTACTGCACAAGTTATATTTCAGATCTAACACAATATCACAATAAAATCATATCAATTGACAGAGAACATAGCATTAATCACACATAATACAAGATATACGTGGTTCACCCTCTCTCTAGGGCTATGTCCACAGAACTGTGCTTTATAATATATTAAGATGAAAGCATACAGTTATTGTCTACACTCTTAGCTAGAAGATATTCTCTCTTCTCCTCTCTTTCTCCCCCTCCCTGCGCACCCAGCTGCAGGGTCGATCTTCACACCCAACTGAAGATCTTACAATAATAGAAGGCTCTCGCACTCAGCACTTCTCTCTCACACAATATTACTCACTCGATCACACAACAATAATGACTCTCAACCAACCTAGCACCAACCCATCCCAGGTCCTTTAAACCTTTATTTATACATTACAATCACTCACCAACATCCTTAGGTAGATACCTAAGTGTCAAAAACCCTAGATAACAAAACCCTAGGTGTCTAAAACCCTAGGTGTACTTGACCCGCATTTTCAGGGCTTCGCTAGCCTATCTTTCCTTCCTTCTCACGCAGTGCTCGAAAGAATCCAATAGTGGCTTTCTCTACTTGTTGATTTTTCCACGATCCGTCTTTCTTGCTGATCTGTCGTCCTCGGTCTCCTCATCCAACGGCTTGTTTTCTCGGACTTTGCTCCCACTTCTCTGCTCTTTTGCTCACTTCGGCCCAGTATCAGTCACTGTGTCTTCCACACAGTTCGCATTCCTTCTTTTCTGCCTTAATCTTCGCTTGCTTCCATACCCAAGGGCCAACAGGCCCCCAACACTCACATGTGACTCGTCCTGGGGCAATTCAGATCTGATTCTTTTGTTTTACTTTGATTTCAGACTGCTCAGGGCAGCCTATGCTTTCATCTCTAAGCCTCCCTTCCTTCCTTATGCAGGCTATATTTTCTGTGTCCGGTACCCATTCTCAACTACACCTAGTACCTAGACCCTTTTCTTCATGCTTTTACTGGGAGTTGCAAGGCAGTTGGTTGTCATAATATAATTTGAACTGGCTCCCATTCACCAACCCTTCCTTCCATTCTCCATTCAAAGTATTCAACTGTGCAGCTCCTCCTTCTGTAATATAGACAACTTGATACAGCCGAAGCCAATGTGTTCTAAACTTCCCTGGGTGCTTCATGAATTTGTTGTCGTAGATCAATACCAAATCTCCTTTCTTGAACACTTTCTTCTTGATATGCCTGTTATGGTAGGCCTTTTCTCTTTCTTTTTGAACTTGTAGATGGAATCCTGTAATAAATCTGTCTTCTTAGAGTTCAACCAACTGCGTGAGCCTCTCTTGAACAGCACCAGTGTCATCCATATCTGTAAAGGCTGTGATTCTCATACTAGGAACCAAATATTTCATGGGTACAACTGCTTCTAGGCCATAAACCAACTTAAAGGGAGTCTGCATGGTCAGCTTCTTGCAAGTGGTTCTATAGGCCCATAATATTGTTGGTACTCTTAAATCTCAGACATCCATGTTCACATTGCATATCTTCGTCAGCGTTGTCTCCAAGATCTTATTGAATGCTTCAACTATCCCATTTGCTTGTGGGTGACATGGCATGCTCTTCTGATGGTGAATTTCAAATTCCTGGGTCAAGGCTTCAATGATCTTGTTAATAAAATGTGTGTCTTGATCACTTATTAGGTTCTTTGGGAATCCAAACCTGGTTATGATATCATCAAATATGAAGTGTGAAGTTGTAGTTGCACTACAGTCCTTGACTACTCTTGCTTCAGCCCATCTAGTCAAGTACTATGTCGCAGTGATTATGTATCTAGCTCCTATGCGCTTTCCTAGTGGGTTTATAGGTCCCACAAAGTCAATGGCCCATTCATCAAAGGCTTGTAAGGTTAGTTGGGGTGCTAATGGCATTTCATCTCTTCTGGATGGTTTTCCAACTCTTTGGCATACATCGCAGCCTCTATAATAATCCTTAGCATCTTTGTGTAAAGTAGGCCACCAAAGGCCATCTCTAAGAACCTTCTGCGTTGTTTATTTCCCTGCATAGTGTCCTCCTACGATGCCTTCATGGGCTTCGACGAGGATCAATGGTCGCTCTTCTTTCATAACACACCTACTCAATATCTATCAAGTCCAATCTTGTATAGTTGTCCAGCTATAAGTGAAAAATATGCAGTGCGCACTACCAATTGCTTCTTCTGAATAACCATATAGTCACTAGGTGCCATTCCTATTGATAGGAACTGTACTATCTCTGTGAAGTGATCATCAACCTTCCTAATGGCCAGCAGCCATGCATCCAGCAGTGTATCCTCCAAACTAGTAGATTCCTCTATGTTGTTCCTGAGTTTATACTTTAAGTCTCTAAAGTATACCGTCAAGGAATCCAAAAAGGTAGAGATAATTAATGGGTAAAAAGACTAGTTTAAAGGAAACTGAGATCACAGTTGGTTCCTTAACTGTCTCTGTCTAGCTTCCCATTGTTCTTGAATGCTAATATCCCTTTCAATTGCAGCCCATGAACATTCAAGTTATACTCGTGTATTTGTTGTTTGTAAGATGGTATTGAATAGGTTTAACGCAATGCTCATCTGATCTGATAGACCGGGTTCTATATTAGGCTGTCTGGTAATGGGAACAGTCATGAAAGCAAAGGGTTTCCTTTCTTTTAAGTCAAAAAAAGAAAAAAACAATTTTTTAAGGGTCGCAAATTTCTAGTTTGAATTAATAAGAACAAAACTTCCAAATTATGAATCAATAGTATAACAAAAATGAAGGCCTTTTCTAGTATCTGAGCCAATTTTAAAAGAGACAGTGCATGGAATGAAGAAAGAAAAGGAACCGTGTAGTTGTATAACAAAAATGAGGCATCAATTTAAGAGGAATCTCATTTTATACAAATAGAAGAGGGAAGGGCGATAACTTCGAAGAAGTATATAATTTCAGAGTTCTAAAACATTCATAGGTCTTATATCCGCTAACAACTGATACAGAGGAAAAACTGCAAACTGTTAGATAATCTGAAAGTTTAATCACCACAATAGAAGTTACCTCATAAAAACATTTAACGAAGGTGTGAAATAAAAGATGAAATGACAGAGAAACACATAACTCAGGCTTGACAAGATCTGGAATCTTCAATCTATATGGTATTAATTCTGGCAAAATGAAATTTTCTCTTTACAATCTCCTCCAAAAAAAAGCCTCTTCTTAGTCTTGAAAAATTACATTTATACAAAACCACCAATCTTAGGATGATTGGTGATTTCCTAATTCTTAGAGACTAACTATTTGTTAAAAAATAGATTCAAAACCATTTTCATGATCTTCTCCATTTTTCCATTTTCTTGGAAGTAAAGCTCTTCCAAATAATACTTTTACTTTGTTGATGACTCCTCCTTTTGATTCAATACATTTAATGCATCTCTCCAGGAACTGTGTAAAATTTCTAGGGGGTTCTGGAGGATCTCTTGCCTCGAACAGATAAACCTTTCTCTGAATCTTGGAAAGACGTTCATCGACTCATTTATCTGCAAACTTTATTGACTGCAGCTTTAAGTTAGTCTCAACTAACAACCTGTCTATTAGGGTGACATCGATTTTTCTTAGTTGTGAAATTTCCATTTGGATTTCACTCAAATTTTCCCTAAAATTTAATTGATGTCTTTCAATATTGATCTATCCCAGAAGTCATGTACAATTGCCTTTTCCAATATTTAATGAACCTTTGTCTAGAAGATCAAAAACTTCTTCACAGTCATCTCTGATTTCTTTGACTATTCGTTTACTTTCAGTTATGTTGGTTTCCCATAGTTTGAGCATGATGTCGCCTCTGATTTTCTCTATGGATGATACTTTCGTAGTTTTGGATACCTCCTCACCTGTCGAATATATAATTGCCTTTTGGAGAGTAATCCTCACTGCTTTGGCTTCTTTTTCCCTCAGGATAATATTATCAAAGGCATTATCTACTTCTTGAAAGTAATTTTGAACAATCTCTATCTTGGAAATTAATTTATGTTGTCCAACTTCTATTTTTGAATGTACTTCCAGTGATTGGGCCTGAAAATCTTTTAAATCTATAATTTGACCTTCCATCAATTTTAATCTAGCCTGTAACTATTCTGCATGCTCCTTTTGTTGAGTAATCTTTAGCTGACTTGCTTGCATTTTCTGGCTCATTTCGACCAGGCTCGTTTTGAGTAATTGAACCTCTAACCTTTCGGCAGCCCTTGTCTACTCCAATATTTTACTCATTTCTTCTCTAATGTTTTCCCCATCATTTTTTAACTGCTCTTGTAATTGTGCTATGATTTTATCATTCTTCTTTATCCTGGTTCTCATTTTTCCCACGGTAAAAAAGTTTGTTGTTGCCATGGCTCCCATGGAACCTGCTATCTCTGTAGCGAAATATTCTTCCTCCAAATTGTGTCCATCTATCAAGAATTTATGTTTTTTAACCATATTCCCCTCCTTATGCATCTCCTGTTTCAGGATGGCCTTCCTTTTTCTACTGAAAAAATAATCAGAAGGAGGAATCTCATCTATGGGAATGGAGGTAAGGTCATCAACAAATAGAGCTCCTGTCTGTGGGAGTCCAAAAGGGGACTGTAAGGGGGTTAAGGAAGCTATGGGTCTCCCTATCTCTGTAGATCCTTTCCCTCTTGCTGCCTTAGGTGTATTTTCATCAACATCGGGTGATAAAGGGGGAGTAATCTTACCGGACTTGGGAGGTCTCCCTGACCTTTTCTCTGCTTTGGTATTTTTGTTTTGTGGAGGCCTTTCTGTATCCTGTAGGACCTTTTTGGGATTTCCCTTCTTCTGTGCTTCCTGCTCGAAACCTGGGGGAACACTTTCTTACTCCTGGGGGAGAGTGATCTCTTCTCCTTGAAGTACTTGAGGTAGACCACTCCATCTATGCTTCTGGAAGGTCCGAAAGCTGGCTTGCAGGTCAGACGACAGTGTCTGTACTCATTCTAACACTTCTTTATAGGACTTGGTCCATTTGAACATGTCATCCCAAGAGGACTCCTCATGTTCCGATGCTTTCATATTGCAGTGTATCAAGTGTTTGTTCACTAGTTGATAAGGGTCATGCCTTTTGTACTCAATATTTAACAGTTTAACTTCTTCGAGTGCTTCTGCTTCCACTCTGGAATGTCCCAAATTTTGTAATGAAAATTTCCCAATGTGCACAGGGAAGATTGGCCAGGACTTATTTTGAGCTGCATTTAGCTCTATTCCGATACCGCCTTTTACTATTTGGTGTGCTACTTCCCTACACACTAGTCTATCTGGGAAGAATTTCGGAAGCGCGTGAGGGGGAATTGAACACCCATAAACCCTGATGTAGGAGAAACTTTCTTCAATGAACCAGTCTTCTATTGGCTTGAGGTTATTTGAAACTACTTCAGAAACGCGAGGAGGGTCACAGCCGAAAAACATTTTATGCATTTTTGTAAAAATGGAAAATTTCGTAAAACGAATTTTTTTCATTTTCTTCTCGGGGCTCAGCATGATATTCATGAATGGGTTCAAGGAAGGTTGTGTTCCAAGTCCAATTCATCAGGGGGAATGGAGTCATAAAAAAACTTGCATCCATGATGTATGCCGACATGTAAAATGCCACTGGTTGACCTCAGGCTCTTGCAGCTCTATAATCCAAAACCTCTTTGGCTATATTATCAGATAAAATCTTGTCCTAGTTGAAACTATATCCTTCTGGTGCTTCTTCTAAAAAGGGCACCCATTCTGCGGGGAAATGATAAGGATTCTTTATTCCAAAGAGTCCGCACAGCATCATGGCTACATAAACCATGTACTCATTCAAAGAGGTTATGGCATAAATTGCGTGGGTATCGGCCCTAAACTTTGACGGACATCTCCACCAACCTTTGATTAAATCAGGGTAAGTTTGGTCTGCCTCAGATCATTCCTTTCTCTAAAATTCAACTATAAATTCGGCATTGTAAATGAATTTAGGATTGGGTGAGAGTTTGTACATAACCTGGATATGTTTAGGTCTGAATGAATCGATAATGGCCCCTTGATCATTTAAAATGCTTCTCGTTAGAATATCAACCTTGTCCAAAGCCCAACTGATCATGTCATTGTATGCCATGAGCCATGGGCATGTTGCAATTTTGTGAAGTTCTGATTCTTCTATGTCCCGAAGGTGATTCTCGGAATCATTAGGGGAATTTTTTATCTCGTAGTTCAGATTTTCATAAATTTGTCTCCATGATTTAATCAAGTCGATAGCATGTGGCGTGGTGTCGGATATGAAATCTCCCTCTGGGCTGGAAATCTCAGCTGTATATTCACCCTTCTTGGGTCCCTTCTTTGGTGCCATGACTTTTGTATTGGAACGAAAACATGTCATAGAAGAGAGGTGTGAAAGCTCGGCTAGATGCGACTTACTTCTGATAGAAAGAGCAAAAATAAGTTTCAAAACATAGACCTTTAACTCATTTAACTCTTTTAATTTTCCTTTAACTCATTTAATGGTGAAAGTACTGACACGGCTGCCAAGAATTTAATACCTTTAAAGAAGAGAATATTTCTGAGATATGCATTGGTGTCACGGAAAACACCATCTATCCGTTATTAATATGGTCGTATTTCAGCGATTTTAAAATCAAAATTTGAAAAATCTCATTTGATGGAACTCATAAATGAAAATACCTAAGAAGTTTAAATACCATTAAATGTTTTTAAAACGAAATTAGTTCAAATTAACTTTGGTATTGAATCAGGACTTTGCGTTTTGGGGTTTCGGGGATCGCACTTACATGAGGTATGTCACCACCAAACCCTGAATCCTGAAATCGTGATGGGATTAGTTTTTAATTAATCAGGATTAAGACTGACTTCCACTTCTTTTAGGAAATCAGGAATCAGAATTTTCCGATTCAAAATGTATTGAAAACGTATTGTTCTGAGTAAACCTGAATCCTGAAAGGTTAAAAGATGGTTAATTAACTCCTTTAGGATTTTAATTTATCGCTATTCAAAGTACTTTACAGAACGTGTGTCTAGACTTTAATAACACTTGAGCTTTTTGTCTTTTATTATAACGAAGAAAAGAAATCATTTCGGGATTTCGGGACCGGCCTTTTTGGACTAGTAGCGAGGATTATACCTTATGAGAAGTCGAATCCCGAAAGAAAAAAGTTTTAGTTTTAGAGGTAAAAAGTTTAAAAACTTAGTTTCAAGGTAAAAAGTTTAAAAACTTAGTTTCAACACTCTCCATGTTCCAAACTTGACAAGTGGTCAAGACCTTTGTTCATCCTTCCTGGTTTTACCATGATCTCAAAGTCATATTCCTGAAATAGCAGAAGCCATATGCATATTCTTCCCCCCAACACTGGCTTGTTGACTAGGTATTTCAGTGCAGAGTGATCAGTGAACATTTTAAAATGTCCTCCCAACAAGTAGTGGCAAAACTTTTGCAGTGCATACACCATGGCTAAACCTTCCCTCTCAATGGTGGTGTAATTAATCTCAGTTGTGGATAACTTCCTGCTAGCAAAGGCTAACGGGTGGTCGATGTCTCATGTTCCTTGTTGTGCTAACATTGTTCCTAATGCGATAGAAGATGCATCAACATGCACATGGAATTTCGTGCTCCAATCTGGGAAAACCAGAATAGGCGCAGTAACCATTTTCTGTTTCAGTGTGTCGAAGCTTTGTTGGCATTGTTATGTCCATTGAAACTAACAGTCTTTCTTCAAAAGCTTCTCCATGGGTGTTGTAATCTGGGCATAGCCTTTAATGAACTTCATGTAGTAGCCAGTATGTCCCAGGGCAGTGTGCAGTTGTTTGACTGAAGTAGGAGGGGGCAGATCGACTATAATGGCAATCTTAGATGGATCCACCAGCAATCCCTACTTGAACACAATATGACCTAATAGCACTCTGAAGGGTGAAAATAAGATGCACTTCTTCAGGTTTAAGGCAATCTAACATTGCCTGCACTTAATCAACATTAGTCTTAAACATTCAATATGATTCTTCAAAATACTGAAAACAGTCCAATCATCAAAGTATGCTTCTAGAAATTTATGTAGAAACTCCTTGAATGTTTCGACCACCACCCTAGAAAAGATGGTTGGTGCATTATTCAATCTGAATAGCATCATTGTATACTAGTAGGATCCCCATTCTATTGCAAATGTAGTCCTATGGTGATCTTCCTTGACAATCCTGATCTGATGGTATCCTGAAAATCCATCGGTGAAGGAGTAGACCTCTTGTCCTCCTACATTGTCTAGCACTTCCTCAGTGAATGGTGTAGGGAATGGGTCATGCAAACAGGCATCATTCAGCTTCCTGATATATACACAAATCTTGATTTCTCCAGTCTTCTTATCCTGCACCACCATAGGGCTTATCCATTCTCACTCTTCAACAGGTTCTATGATTCCTGCTTCTAACATTCTGTCTAGTTCGGTCTTCACTTTTTCCTTATATTTGGGGTTCAATATGTAAGGCCTTTGTTTGACTGGCCTTCCATCTAGTTTTAAGGGAATTTTTATCTCTCCCATGGGCCCTTTAATGCCCTTCATATCAGTGAACTTGGTTGGAAACAAGTCCTGATATTCATGTAGTAACTCTATGATCTTATCAACAGTGGCAGCATCCCAATAAGCTCCAACATTAGCAAGATTCAATGTTTGTTATGTTCCAATGTTGACTTTCTTGATTTTAATTGGTTGTCCAATGAAAGGTATCTCAACTCCTGGTCCTTCTATGTCTCTTTGGCGTTATGTTTCGGCAATGTTCACCTTCCTAGGATCATTGTCTTCATCAGCATTGATATTGTAACAGCCTTGCAGTTTCTGAAGTGGCACGGTCCATTCATCATCTTCTTGCTCCAAAGGGAGGCTAGGTGCCTCCTTGAACACTTTCTGTCTTACAATCTGTAATACTTGATCCACTGTAGAATATTGGCTTTCAAATAAGAAGGTAGCTACAAATTTTTTGGGTCATACCTTCCCAATCTGTAGTGATGAGGTGCAGTTCTGCTTGAAGGTACCAATTGATAGGGGTTGTGTCCAGTGTGTTGATGAATTTATGCACCCACTGCTCTTGAGGAATGTTGCTCCAGGCTTCCTCGCAACTTTTCACATGGTCCTTCGGACAACTCTAACCTATGTATCTAACTTCCCAGCCTTCTACTTTCTCTGAGAACCGCATTGTCATCAAAGTGAGACATTGTACCCAATCTGTAATGTTGTGTTGTGTGTCCCCCACCACCTTGCTGGAGTGGCTTTGAAGGCCTTGTCCTGTGCCAACAATCTTTGTTGTATTGGTACAATTTCTTCAAACTTCATCAAGAACACTTCTAAATTATTTAAACCATCAAAGGTGGGCAAGTTTCTTACTGTTGTGCCGATCCAGTGAACTTCTCTGGTCAATCTAGCACACCTTGTAGTAGATACTTCATACATTTTTTTCTGCCAGTTCTCCAATGCTTCTTCTGAATCTGATGAGCATGCGCTCTCACTTCACTAGCTTAAATTCCCATCTACTGTAGGATTAATGTAATAATGTTGTCACGTTGTCACTTTGTATATGTTTTCTAACTCATATGCGCGGTCTTCTTCTTTGATGGGCTCTGTGTATCTGGGACCTTCATCGGGATCCAAAGGTTCAAGGACCCTAAGGCCATCACCTTCAAACATCATTCTTCTTTTCTTTAAATCAACCATAGTGGAATTGTTGAAAGCCCAATCAATTCCTAACAACGCGAGGTAAGGGCAGCTATCATCAACTATCTCAATGACCTCTAAGTCCACAAATGTCCTGACCCCATCAATGTCTACAGGGACATGTTCCAATCTTCCAAAGGGGCTCACAGCTTGTTTATTGGCCATCCTAAGCATGATAGGGGAATAGATCAACATGGTTTTCCCATCAATTCCCAGGTTTTCTTCGTCATGACATTGACTTTTGACCCTAAGTCAAGGATGACGTAGTCTATATCATACTCTCTAATTTTAGCATTCAGGTGTAATTCTTTATTTTTCCTCCTCTTTTTAGATATTTGGTGTATTTCTCTACTCAGTAAGGGGTCTACCTTCCCTAGCATGAACTATCTAATCAAGTTTTGTAGATCTTGTATAGCACGTTCATCCTGAATCAACTTAATACAAGTATATAAGAATTCCATGAGCTTGCTTACCTCTTTTCCTTATTTTGGCAGAGCAGACTGATCGAATGCCAAAGGCATTCCATATTCTCTCACTTCTGGTTGAACCTTTGATGAAGAAGCCTGATCTCTTCCAAATTCCTTTCTTTCCTCCTCAAACACTTGTTTTTCTTTATTTCCATCAAAAGTTTGGGTCTTCTCTGCAGCTTTCCTGACTCTTGATTCTTCTGTAGTCTTTCCCTAGGTCACTCTATCTTATCCTATAACAACGCCTCCTCTAGTGATAACAGAAACTCTGGGATCTCCTCCTCGTGGTTCTACTTTGATTAGTTGTATTTGTTGGTTTCCTCCTCGTTTCTCCTGAAGTTTGGCTAACAGCACAGAACAATCTTCTATGACATGTTCGAATGAGTTGCAGTAGCTGCAAGTGGTACAAGGGTTCTGACAGTCCCTTTCCAAGTGTCTTGGTTGTGCACAGTTATAACAGATGATTTGTCCTCGACCTCGACCCATACCTCCTCTGAATCCTTGTCCTCTGAATCCACCACAAGGATTGAAGTTTCCTCTTCCTGGGGAATTATACTACGCAGTTCTTCCTTCTTGTTGTACTTAAACTTAAATTTTGAATATATCCCTTGACCTTTCATGCATGAGATCATAAGATCTACAATCCCTATCACATGTCCTACTGACTTACAGAACATGCAATACAGATTTGTCGGTGTCTGGACATATTTTTGTAGATAGTAACATTCACCAAGGCGGTGTCTATTTCTACATACCTCGCACCAAGGCAGGGTAACTTGCTTTAAAGGACTCGGGGCTCTAGATGCCAAATACTCATGAAATAGGGGACAGTGCTCCTTGTCATGGCCTTCTGATTTGCATCTAATACACCAGATATCTTCTCTTTTATCTTTTCCCTTGTCTTTATTCATATCTTCGACCTGCAATGATAAGCTAGTTAGTTGACTCAAGATTTGACTCATACATGAGCTGGATTCTCCCATAGGGGTTGATTATAGTTTCATGGTGATATCCAGTGCCTCAGCATGCGAAGCAATCTTCTGTTGCATCAGAGGAACTCTGATGTGTGATAGGAGGGCAGCAATGAACCATTCCTTGTTATGCTCATCAAGGATCTGAAAACTCAAATGGCATGTTAGGGTTTTAAACCTCTTATCAAACTTCCACACAAGTTCAACTGTTCTTTTCTTGATTTCTTTTAGTTCTGTAATGCACTGTGACTCTGACTTGGGTTTCTTCATCTGCAATCAGCGTAGTTTTGATCTGGTTCAATGGTTTGGGTCGGGCAACTCCTTGGAAAAACTTCATGTACCAGCTCAGTGCGCGGTCTCTCAGGGTAGTGTTAAACTGAGCTCGCTTAACAGCTTCGTCGATGATATTCTTAATACTCCATACAGCTTCACATAGAAACCAGTGTTTCTTAGGATCTTCAGATCTATCTCCCTTAAAGGTGGGTAACCTCATCTTGTCGGCCATATATCTTCCTAGGTTTCCTGACTGAATAGGTACTGAGCTACTTGTACCAGTTCTCTGAGTGCTCTAATAACTTAGGTTACTCCAGTTACTTAATGTTGATGAAACAACAGGGGGAGTAGTACTTACTTCAACGATCTGCACAGTTCCTAAAGTGTCTAGCTCTTCTCAGCGAGGTTCTTCAGTCTTTTTTTCTCTTGGTCTAATGGATCCTAACTGTTCTTCTCTCAGTAGATTTTCCTCTACCCCGCTATAGAATCCTTCTTCCTACAGAAGAGGTTCTTGATCTCGCTCAAACAAGTTCGCCAAAGGAACTTCTCTTAATATCCTTCCACTACATGTATGTCTGATCTCTGTGTCACTGTCATTGTCTGAATTCTTGAACATTAGCTCTTCAATCTGACCCACAACTGTATCTTCAAGACATTTTTCTCATGCAATAGCATCTTGATCTTCAACTTCAGAAAATGTAAAAATTTTCCTCTAGGTCCCTTAAGGAAATATCTCTCTGCTTGGCTATATGACTCTACTTTGTCAATAGCAAACTCGGTGATATACCCTCCAATGGTACTATCAAACCAGTGATCCACTGCTCTTGACACGACGTTATAAAATCTCTTAACCTTCTTGATTAGCGTCGATGTCCAAACCATAGGTGGCTTAGATATGATCTTGAACTGGGTATCTGCTAATCTGGCTAACCACTCGTATAGCTCTTTATGAATTCCTCCAAAGAAAATCTCATGTATATCAGTAAAAATATACCTTCCCAACCAATCCTCTGTACTAAGATTAGGGTTCTTGTTCTAGGCTTCAGCGAAGTCCTTTTCTTGATCTTCTATCCACTTATGAATCTTTGTCTTCAATGGAAACCACCTTGACATTCCCTCAAGAAGATCCTGGTCCAGGTAATGGAACCATTTGTTGGCACAGGGGCAGACCTAGGGTTCAATACTCAAGAGCGCACCAACAAGCCCTAACTACTGTCCCTTTCGACAACAGCTGCAAAGCAGATGCAGTCTCACCCAAAGTAGCTATAGGGGGTTGTAGGACACAGGTGTATACAACCAGAAGGAATGTAAAGTGGATTCAAAGCAACAACACACAGCAACCTAGTATTCTTTTATATTCCTTAAACCTACTGCGCAAGTTATATTTCATATCTAACACAATATCACAATAAAAACATATCAATTGACAGAGAACACGGCATTAATCACACATAACACAAGATATACGTGGTTCACCCTCTCTCTAGGTCTACGTCCACAGAATTATGCTTTATAATATATTAATATGAAAGCATACAGTTCTTGGTTGCACTATTAACCAGCAAATCTTCTCTCTTCTCCTCTCTTTCTCCCCCTCTCTGGGCACCCAGCTTCAGGGTTGATCTCCACACCCAGCTGAAGATCTTACAATACTAGAAGGCTCCTGCACTCAGTACTTCTCTCTCACACAATAGTACTCACTCGATCACACAACATCAATGACTCTCAACCAACCTAGCACCAACCCATCCCAGGTCCTTTAGACCTTTATTTATACATTACAATCACTCACTGACATCCTTAGGTCGAGACCTAAGTGTCAAAAACTTTAGATACCAAAACCCTAGGTGTCTAAAACCCTAGGTCAACTTGACCCGCATTTTTAGGGCTTCACCTGCCTGTCTTTTCTTCCTTCTCACGCGGTGCTCGAAAGAATCCAACAGTGGATTTCTCTGCTTGCTAAGTTGCCCACGATTATTACGAGGGAAAAACTCTCTATGTCCAAGGGTAAACCACAACAGACAGGTATGACTGTAGAAATCAACTCAATTCCATTGTATACTATATAAACTAATGTGAAAGATAAGAAAGAGGCCTACCTTGATCCAACGTTTGATGATGTTGCACCGTTGAGCACTTTGACCCAAAGATTTATACCTGCAATAAGTTCTCAACAAACAAGAAAAGAAAGTATATAGTGATAATGTAAAGGGGTTAGCACATCAAATAGCATAATCCATTAATAAACATTACAAACATGCCCATGGATAATAATCATATATTTGCATGATACCAATAGGACAAGAAAGGAGTATTTCTATTAATAATATATCAACAGAAGTGTTAGCATTACAGACTTTCGTGTCAGCACAGTTTGAAACCAAGGAACCAATTTCCTTCCAACTGGGTCTCCACCACTTGAAACCTCTACCAAAGGAAAGCTCAAAAGAGAGAGACAATGAGATTCTCTCAACAATAGGGAAAGAGCTTGGGGGTTGAACATTGTGATCAGAATTGAGGGACAAAGGGATGCAGACTCAATATGAAGTAATTTCTCCAGAGTAACTTTGCTCTCAAAGTTGAATGCTTTCTCCTCTTTTCCATAGCTCGAAATTGTGCTCTTATAGCCTTCAAAATGCAACTGAAGGGCCAAGATGGATTGTTTCTAGTATATGGAAGGCCAAGGATCAGAGATCTCTTTTCATGACATGGAAACCCAACTCCATTTTTGTATTTTCTGGCACAAATCCTGATGTACGCAGGCTATAGTGGAGCAGCATGCGTATACGCTTGTTGTATAGCTGATAGGGCGCTTATATGTGGAAAAATGTTTATTTTTAGCTCTGCATTTATCAAAAAGGGATCATAAGTCTGCATAGGGAAATGGAAAAAGGCCCTCTGTGCAAGATAGCAATGGTGAGGAAAATCTTGTTATAACAATGATCCATCTTTCTTGTTGATCTGTCATCCTCAGTCTCCTCATCCAACGACTTGTTTTCTTGGACTTCACTCCCACTTCTCTGCTAGTTTGCTCACTTTGACCCAGTATCAATCACTGTGTCTTCTGCACAGTTCACATTCCTTCTTTTATGCCTTAATCTTCGCTTACTTCCATACCCAAGGGCCAACAGTGCACCAGCTCCTCTTCAGGAACAATATCTCCCACTACTGCTTTCTCATCTCTAAATTATGTGATCATAGTGAGGTAGTATGTCACTCCCTCACCCCTTGCCATTTTGGTAGCATGCCACTTGTCCCTGAGAGCCATATTTCAGTTTTGGTTGTCACTTTGATACAGCTTGGTCAGTGCTTCCCTCGTATCTTTTGTTTTTTTTCTTCTCAGCTAGATGTGGAATCAGGTGGTCCTTGACACCATCCAATAGAATCCTCTGTGCCCTAGCTTCTTTCACCTCATGGAGGTACAAGGCAATAGAATCATGGACTAGTACAAGGAATGTTGTGTTGACAAAATCCCACAACTTTTTCTCCTTAAACACATCTATAATTCTGACCTTCCATTGAAGATAGTTTGAGGCCCCCTTAAGCCTATCCTCATACCTCACATTGGTAGCCATGAAAACTATGATTATCCGTTATTACTTCAAAAAAATTGCAGAAATATTCCTGAGACTTGAACCTGTGACCTGTGTGCTAATAAAAGGCACAACTCTGATACCATGTAAAACTTCTAATACCTAGCACAATGATAATTTAGCCAATAGATTTTAACCCAGAAATTTAATTTCAACTTAGAAATTTAAATATGATCTATGCTAAAATTATACCAGTTGAGTATACATGCATGCACAACGAAAAACAAAAGGCAAACACACATAATGACACAGTATATACCCTGTAAACCCCAATGTGGGGAAAAGCAACTAAGAGGGGAGATTTATTAGGATTTTTGAGAGAAGTTACACTACCAAAAACTAAACAGGAAATTCTTACAATATGGTAGAAGATTTTTTCTCAGATTTGGGCTAGCAAACCAAGTGTTGTTCAACCCAGCAATCTCTATCATGTACGGCCTCCTTCTGGCCGTCTTGTATGGCCTAGTATGACCTCTTCTATTGGTTGTACAACTCTGTTGTGTGCGGCCCTAATTGCTGCTCCAAAAACCCTCTAATTTTGCCTCTTTGCTTAACCCAATATGCTTAGAAAATGGTTGTTTTGTTGTTGTTGTATGTGGATATGAGGTTGTCCTTTTTCTGCTGCATAGTAAAGCCTCTGAATGGCCTCCACTATTTGCACTTTTTCAGCTCAAAACTCCCCCTCTTCAACAACTCAACCTGTAACTTCTCTTAGCCTAGCTCTCTCTCCTCTCTTACTCATCCAAATGATAGAATGAGTTGCCCAACACCCTCAGCCTCTTCTATACCCAACCTCCCTCACATTTTTCCTTGGGATTCACGCCCAACAAAGACCCCAATGGTCCATATTGAGACGCCTATTCTCTCTGGACCCCACAGAACACTAAGGTTGTGCACCTCCTAGGCAGGGCCCCACATAGCAGTAAGGTTGTGTGCCCTCCTTAACAAGGCCCCAAAATCCACTAAAAAATAGAATTATGCTTCATTGCTTAAGCATGACTTAGGCTAAGTTATATTTGATCTGGGTTAATTCATTGTCATGTGCATGCCTTGGACACTAGGAAAGTGCAAGGACACCTTCTGCTGTACAAAAATTAGCATTATGGTCATATATTTGGTGCCTTTACATGGTGTTATGTTCATATCTCTAGTGTCTTTACATGGTGTTATGTTCATATCTTTGGTGGGACGTAATTTCGTTGAGACAAAAGAGCAAGGTAGAATGGGAGATGATCTAAGATGGGAATTAGTTATTCAATTGAGATGGTCAGTGTGATGAATGCATCATTAATGGTGATAAATGGATCATCCCTCTTGCAACGGAGGCCAATAGAGAGGTCAACAGCCTACAGGGGGCTTTGAGTGAATTGCATAGCAGAAGTAAGTAAACTAATTGTTGTTTTTGTATATATGAATTTAATTATATGTTCAAATATAGAACCTTATGTCGTCATATTTACAACCTATTTTACATGTGGATCCACGACAAAAGGAGTTAGAGTAATCCACTCCTACCCCTTCCAAGAAGGTAAGTGATTATGTGGAAATGTTTACATGAACATGCACTCCACTACCCATGCATTGAAATAAATATAGTGGACACAAATAATGTAGGTGAGCACAAATTTTGAGGAAGTGTTTTCTTTTTGGGGGCCAACATCAGTGACCATAAATGGAAGAGTAGTCATGCTTGAAATATTCTCAGCTATGGGGGTGGAGATTGTGAGTGAGAGAGGGCCTCTTCTCTTAACTCACAAGTGAAGGACTTCAATTTTTTCTTAGAAGCACACCTTTTTTGTATGTTTCCTCATTGATACCCATGTTCAAAGGAGTCTCCACTGATATAAAAGCTGAAGCAATAATGTGTCCTCAAACAAAGATGTGGAATGGATGTTTTTTTATGCTAGGCCTCATTGCATTGGCCTTCATTGAAGTTGTATTTGAAGAGCTCATCAAGGAGGTCCCTTTAGTTGTATTATTAATCCACTATATTACCATTGCTACGGAATTTGATAGAGCTTGAGAACTCTTGAGACCCATGTTCTTGGGTAGAGGCCCTTTGACGAGCAATAAGAAGGTAACACGAATAATCAAAAAATATGGATAGGTATAAACACACTCAAATGTTGAAAGAATTCGATGGAGGTGGCTCCTAATCAAGGGGATAGATGGCCATTAATTGGATTAGATCATAAGAGCAGCATGTAAGTGTCAGATCAGAGGACATATGGCCATTAGCCATTGAGGAGTTTTGAAAAAATAGGAAACTTAAGAAGGAAACATGAACAACCAAGAAGAATGCAACTGGTGAAATCCTACATGAGAAGTATGAGTGGCCCAAAAGGATGCAATGGTGGCGAGAAGGAAGAAGAAAAAGATTGACACTTTGCCCACGAGCCCCATGACCTAGAATGTGGTCATGGAAAACACCATGGCTAGGATTGTGAGTCGTGGAATAAACATGAGGGCATGGGAAAAGATGTAGGAGGATATCTTGTAGGGCTGGAGATTGTGGGTAATGTCCATCTCCATCCCAAGATAAGAGTGAAAGATCTATGAAAATAGACGGAGGAGGGGATGAGCCTTTTGTCGAGACTGAGTATATAATAGCAGGGAATGTTGAAAGCAATGAGATTTGGGTGGAGGAATACCAACGGAGCCACTCAAGCCAATGGAATGAGAGGTTGAATCTCCACGGACAACAAAGGATGCAAGGGATAGGTGGATAAGTGACATGGCAGGTGGTATTGGACAATAGGTTTTGAGTTGTTGACAGGTTTTGGGAAAAAATTATCCCTATATACATGCCTTCAACATAATTAATTAAAAATAGAATTTCAAATCTAGACAAAAATGAAATTAAAGAGAAAGCTAACTAAATATATATGAGAAATCAAACTAAAGAAAAGTGAGAAATTAAAGATAAGAAATAGTTACTTAATGACAAGTGGAATTTGTGCTTGAGATTTTTTGCATTGAGAGAATTGAAGAATATTTATTTAATAGATGTTGAGAAGGTGGTTAAGGAATTTTTTGTTTGGAGAAATTTTTATCTTAAGGGGTTTTGTTTGGAACTTGCACTTCAAGAGAATGAGATAGGAAGAGAAACTGGCATAAGTTATTAATTGAGGGCTCGAGGGCTATCAGTTGTATAAATTGAGGGGTTGGTTGGGAGGAGAGTTGTCCCCCACACTTTGTTTCCCAATTTGTTGTTGTTGGTAGGAGTGAGTGGTTGGAGCTCATCTTTTCCCTTTAGCGCATGGATTGAAAGTCAATTTTCAAGAATTTATAGGTATTCCTACCCTATTACTATTTATATTCTTCAATGAATCAATATTTCATGATTGATTAGTACAATACATTTTGTCTCATATCTTATTGGTAGTTGTTTGATTTAAATCATCTTATTTATATGTAGGAATGTAAATATTTGTGGTCATTTAACCTTTGGGTACTTACGTAGTGTGAATAAATATTTTTTCTAAAGATAATTAATGCAAGAAAGTAATGTGAAGGTAACACAATGAATTGATCAACATGAAACAAATAGTGCAATCTTAGTCTAGATTTATATCATGGTTATTTTTATGTTCAATAGGAATTAATGTTGGTTGTGGAGCCTGATTATATTCTTCATTCAGAGGTCTTTGTTTTCAGCTGTGTTTATACCCCATGGAGACTTTACAGCGTAGAAGAATGTACACTCTTCCACGTGGGGGAGTGCAAAGGAGGGTTACCCCCTCTACGGGGTCTGGGGGAAAGCGAGCCCCAGCGAGGGTTCGGAGGACAACGTTCCTTGATGGGGGTTCGGGGGAAAAGGCCCTGAAGAAAAAATTGCATTGTAAATGTATATTGTAATTTCATTGTAAATCTGGACCGTTCATTATAAAGTCACAGATCTGATGATAGAAGTTATGTTAGGGTTTTTTTCCCTAGAAGGCAGCCCTCTTTTATGAGGGAAATGTATTGTGGCTATGGATCATTGTGAATATTGTGTTCTGAGATAGGAGACTGTGAGAAAGAGAAGAGGAAGTTACATGTAAGGTAGCTAGAGAGGTAGTAGGGAGGCCGAGAGGGCCCATAGTGATAATAGTGGAGGTCATTCAATGTAAGGTGGACTAGGTCCACTATATTATTAAATAAGGCCCACTATGGTAGTTAGATATAATAAATGTAAGAGGATTTCTTAGAAGGTTCTACTTCTAGAAGATTCCTCCTCTAGAATGTTCTTAGGTGATGGTAGCACTATATAAAGGGGTTCAAGCAATGTAATGAGACATGAAGAGAATTATTGTATTTGGAGCAGTAGCTCAATAGGAGGATGCCCCCTTGAAGAGGCAAGTCAACAGGAGAGGATCCCTTCCATAATAGGATCCATTGTGTGGTGTTGCCCTACCTCAAGGGTTTTCTTCTAATAAAGTGTGGTTTTTTCTAGCTTGATTTGTGGATCTATTGTGTATTCAGTATTTGTGGTGATTATATTTGTAGATCTATTCAGGTTCTTAACAATTGGTATCAGAGCACTTTCCTTGGCCGGAGTTGTGGGCAAATATTTTTTATTTATGCAGATTTTTTTTTCGAAGAAGAAAAAAAGAGGGCCGCGATATTCCAGACATTTTCAGTATGTTTCTGTCGAAAATTTGCAGAAAAGGGTTGTAGATCTGAGTTCCTCTCAGAAAAACACCCAAGTTGAAAAAAAAAATCATCCAAAACGGAGTCCGGAAGGTCAAGATATTGAGGTTTTAAAATCTGCAATTTTTCAGGGTTTTTCTGCGGAC
>ML785400.1:185013-228775 GCA_009831015.1 Picea engelmannii
TGTTACCGTGCTTAAACAATTATGCTTCTTTTAAACTCTTTGCAGAAACACTGAATGATGATCACAATAATGCAAGGAAATAAACAATGGCACATTCAGCATCAGTCACATATATGAGAAACACAGAGATAGATATTTCCCGATGAAACCCATACAGGGTAAAAACCTCTTTTTCTTTATATGATAAGTAATAGTTACATTCTTTACATTATCATACATATGAGCACCAACTCATAATGAGGCTACAACCTCTGTTTTGCAAGCTGCGACTTGGTGAGAGCACCGACTCTCTGTTTTCTCTAGCACCCACTAGAAGGAAACACCAACCCCCTGGTTTCTCTAGCGCCAACTCCCTGGTTTCTCTAGCACCAACTAGAAGGAAGCACCAACTCCCTGGTTTCTTTAGCACCAACTCCCTGAGTGTTTCCAGCACCAACTGGATGGAAGCACCAACTTCCAATCATACAGGCACCAACCTGTATAACAGAGAACAAGAGTTCTCCCTTGCACCACCCTGCCACCCTGGTTTCTCTGGCTGCAACCAGATGGAAGCTACAACTCCCTGTGTTCAAGCACCCACTTGAGCCTCTGAGGACAACATTCCTCCCTAGCACCTCCCAACCTCCCTGAAATATAAATCTTTGCTACTGAAACTTATTACAGTGATATAAAGTTCAACAATGGCTTACCAAACTCGTCATTGTTCCCTTGCACTTTAAAGATCGTGTAGGTTCTCCTCGATCCAACGGTGGTCGGACCCTGCACTCAGATCTAACGCTTGAGATCTATCCTCCTCTTCAGCATGCTCTTCTTGTCTATATTCAGATCTAACAACCCTCATTCTGTCGAGAATTTTGGATGGGATCCAATGATCAGAAATGCTGCACAAACTTTACGAGACTTCATCATGCCTGATCAACCTGAACTTATCTTTTGTTTGCCTGGTTGCGTTCCTTTGATCATTCGATCTTCCTGAATATCACTGCGATGTTGATCATCACTGTTGTACTCAAGCCATCATCACTGTTGTACTTGCCATCAATGACAAGCATATGCTGCCTGTAAAACATACCAAACATCCTCTGCGCTATCTCTTCTGTTCTTATCAAGGTTGCTCTGCAGCTTCTTCCCAAAGTACTTCTGGTGCCCGTCTATTACATTCTTCCTGTACTCATGCCATCTTCATTACTGTACTTGCCATCAATGTCAAGCATATGCTACCTGTTAAACACTTCCAACACACTTTCTTCTCCTTCTTTTTCTGGGTGCAAGTATTTCTTAACTTTCATTGATGACTTTTCCAGACGTACTTGGGTTTACTTCTTAAAACTTAAGAGCAAAGTTTTTGACAAGTTTTTGGCCTACAAGGCCCTTGTAGAAAATCAATCTGGACATCAAATCCAAAGGTTAAGAACAAATAATGGAGGCAAATATGTGAACAATAATTTTACAAGTTATTGCACTACACAGGGCATCCAAATGCAACACATTGTTTCATATACACCACAACAAAATGGTGTTGCTGAGAGAAAGAACCGCACATTAAAAGAAATGGCTAATTGTATGATCCAATCTAAGGGATTAAGTCTAAAGTATTGGGTGGAAGCAATCAACTATGCAAATTACATAGTCAATCGCACCCCCACAAAGGCTCTTAAAAATATAACACTGGAAGAAGCTTGGACTAAAATTAAACCAGATGTAATTCACTTCTGTGTATTTGGTAGTATAGCATGGGTTCACATTCCTGATGAGAAAAGGAAAGCATTGCAGCCTAAAAGTGAGAAGTGTATATTTGTTGGTTATTCTAAAGATGTCAAAGGTTATAGACTTCTTCAACCACATTGATGAAAATTATTATTAGAAGAGATGTTAAATTTGATGAAAATCTCTTGCCCTGCGAGCCTAATTCGAAGATTGTGCCTTCTTTGCCCTGCGAGCCAACTTTGGCGTTTGTGCCTTCTTCTGTTCCTATTCTAGTTTCTCCTTCGGATGATGATAGTGAGGATGAAAATCCACCTCCGCCTACTCACCTTCCTCCAAATGAGTCCTTTGAACCTGAACCAGCACCAGTTCCACTTCTTCCTAGATGGGTTCGTTCAACACGAGAAGCAGTTGGTGGTCTTAGCGGTGATCCTTCAGATCAGCATTGAACACGTTCACAGTTCTAGTGAGCCTCTTCTCTTTTGACTCAAGTTTAAGAGACTCGTGATCTAGGGACATTTGCATAAGCTTTAGGTCATCCAGATTGGGATAGAGCAATGAATGAAGAGTATCGTTCTTTAATGGCAAATGATACTTGGGATCTTGTACCTCTTCCAAAATAAAGAAAACTTGTCAGATGTAAATGGGTCTACAGAACTAAGTATGCATCATATGGAAGTGTTGAAAGACACAAGGCTTGGATAGTTGCCAAAGGATTTTCCCAAGTTGAAGGAATTGACTATAATGAAACCTTTTCCCACTTAGCCAAAATGAATTCCATCCACCTTGTTCTTTCCCTTGCTGCCTCACATAAATGGGAGGTCCATCAAACGGATGTTAAATCCACCTTCTTGCATGGATATTTGCAAGAATAAATCTACATGGAACAACCTCTTGGTTATGTCCAGAATGACTCTAGCCTTATTTGTCGCCTTAAGAAATATATTTATGGTCTTAAGAAAGCTCCCCGAGCTTGGAATGCCAAAATGGACAGCTTTCTTATTGACATCGGATTCTCTAGATGCCATTCTAATCCTAATGTCTATACCAAGAAAGTAGGAAGCCATCTCAAAATCCTTGTCTTTTATGTTGATAACCTTATCCTTATTGTTAGTGACTCAAAACTTTTAAACCATGTGAAACCAGCCTTAAGAAGAAATTTGAAATGGCAGACTTCAGTTTTTTGCACTATTTCCTTGGCCTCCAAGTTTTGCAAACCAATGAAGGAATTTTTCTTTCCCAATCTAAGTATGCTTCTGACCTTATTCGTCGCTTTCACATGGATGATTGTAAACCATCCCCTTCTCCCTTCCAGTCTGGATTCAAGCTTACTGCCACCTGTACTTCTCCTGAATTTGATGCCACCCTGTACCATCATTTAGTTGGTAGCCTCTTATATTTGACTCATACCCGTCCTGATCTTTCCTTTCTTGTTGGTATTGTTTCCCGGTATATGAAAACACCTTAGGAAATCCATTGGAAAGCAGCTAAAAGGATACTTCGTTATGTCTGTGGTACAGTTCAGTTCGGGATACATTACAGTTCAAAGGGGACTCATTTATTGGTTGGTTTCACTAATTCAGATTGGGTCGGTGACCCTGATGATCAGAAGTCTACTGTAGGTTATGTTTTCAGCCTTGATTCAAGACCTGTCACTTGGGCCTATAAGAAACAACAGGCTATTGCACTTTCTTCAGCAGAATCAGTGTACCGAGCAACGGTAAATGCAAGTCAGGAAGCCTTGTGGCTTCGACAGATCCTTTCATAGTTTGGATTCGAGTGGCAGCATTCGATCAACCTTTGGTGCGACAATAAAAGTGCCATCAAGCTCGCCAAAGACCCAATTCAACATCAACGTAGCAAGCACGTCGAGTTACACATGCACTTCATTAGAAATCTCATTCATGGTCAAGTTATTGAAGTGATCTTTTGCCCTACAGAAGATCAAGTTGCAGACATTTTCACAAAGTCTCTTACAGAAACGAAGTTTTCCAAACTTTGATCTATATTAGGAGTTTAGGAAGTTGTCATTACGGGGGGATAGGCTCTAATGCCTCCTTCCTTCTCCTATTGTGTCAACATTGTAAATCCTTCAATCCTATCCCAAGTTGTTCTTAAGGGGGGATGTTAGGATATTTAGACACTTAGAAGTTAGTTAAGATCTACTTGGTCTAATGTGTCGTTAGGTAAAAGTGTGTTTCTTAATGTGTTTCTTTAGTATGCATTTGTAGTTAGGAAATCCGACGGTCACGATATGTTCCCAATATAGAGTGATCTAACGGTTCATACTCTCCTCGATATTAACGGCCATTGATCTATGGCTTAACACTCGATTGGTCCTTTATCTCTATTTAAAGAGCATGGAGGGTCATTTGTCGATGATCGATTGTGAGAAACTCTCTTGTAAAATCTCTCTATAAAATTTTTCTTTTGCATTAATAAACCGCTCCAAGTGGTCGCATTGGATGGGCCCGTGGAGGTTTCCCCATAGGGGTTTTACCTCGTGAAAACATTGGTGTGTTTATCTTTGATCTGGTTATGTGAGTGGTTACTGAAGGTGTTTGTCCTCTATTGGAATACCTATGTTGTCGAACAGTTACCCCCTCTGTGGGGTCTGGGGTGTCCATCCCCTGGCTGGGGGGGTCCAGGGGCAAGCGGGCCCTCGACGGGGGTTCAGGGGACAGCGTTCCCCAATGGGGGTTCGAGGGTGAAGCCCCCCGAGGAAAATTTTCCTTGTAAATGTATATTGTAATTTCATTGTAAATCTGGACTGTTCATTATAAGGTCGCAGATCTGACGGTAGAATTTATGTTAGGGTTTTTTTCACTAGAAGTCAAGCCTCTTTTATGAGGGAAATGTATTGTGGCTATGGATCATTGCAAATATTGTATTCTGAGATAGGACACTGTGAGAGAAAGAAGAGGAAGTTACGTCGGGTTTGTTGTAGGTTGTATCCTTCATTTGCTAGATAATAATAAAGGAAGAACCTGGCAATTTATATGGTGGATGTAGCCCACACAGGGTGAACCACGTATATTTGTGTCTCTATTATATTGTGTATCTTCTGTGTTTTATTTCTGCATTTGTTTTTTTTATTGCTCTGTGATCCTGTTTTTCTAACAATTAAATAGTGTGAATAAATGTTATTTTAAAGATAATTAATGTAGCAAAAGGATGTAAATATTATATGTATAGATTCATGTTTTGAGTTGCATCTACTTTCATTTTATCATTTTCAATTTACATGCACTATCAATGTTAGGGGAAACAACATCACCAAGGATTTTCCATCAAACCATCTTGAGTGCAAATTCATGCACCCTTAGTCTCCTAAAGCATTTTTGGAGCCATCCTGGGCACACGATATATTTTGGGATTTTATTAGTGGTAATTATAAGGAGATCAGAGTCTAGTTTGGATTTATAAGATATCAAGTGAAGTTTTCCAATAGTTAGACCACTTTTCATTAGGGTGAAACTCGGTGAGCTACTAGATAAATTAAGGACATCCTCACGACCACTCTGGGTGAAATACATGTGATCCGGTACAGGCACGATTCAACACAAGAAAGTACGAAAACCCTGGGTGGAGTGCATTAGACCTAGTGATGTGGGAGGAAGAGATATTTAGCACTTATCTCCATGTACCTCTAAAGGATGTGTATTCTCTTTTTCTTATCCCCTCTTATTCATTTTCATACTAGTGGTAGGAAGTGAATTAGGTTACGCATATGCTTATGCATGGTTGAATATATGTTCCCTAAAACATGTACCATGAGGTTTAATATCTGGTCTGCGATACCTGAAACTCAAAAAATGGACTTAAGGGTTCTAAAACATATGATAGGAAGTGTATGATAAAATCATCTATAGCACAAATGTTGCTTATGTCGATGGAAGATAGGAATGGATATCCTCTCTGCATCTATATGCTATACCAAAAAGGAGGATACAAATAAAATCTTATTCACAATTTAACCTCGAAAGACACTAATAGGAAATCACATAAATTAAAGAAGCAGAAGCAAATTTTAATGAGTCTAAATGGGATAAACGCACCCTTTGATACTCTCCTTATAGCATGATGGTAAACATAATTAAAGTAATAGGATAATGGAATTATGTTGTTGACATGCACTAATGTGTTCATGCGAAGAATCAAGATGTATTTTAAATGTTTCCATTATGCCTAATAGTATATACTTAGAGGCATGGCTATGCACATTAAGAAGAGGTCATCGTATATGAAGTATTGTGTAGTCGCATAATACACTAGACTGACCAAGGTAATCTAAGGAAGCAAATAAGACATTGGTTATTCAAGCAAGAAGTGGGGGAAATATAATTGATCGATTTGAGAAAATAATACTCCAATTCTTCAACAATACACATGAAATGAATTGAACACTAGAGGTAATGTGAATATACCTTAAAGATGGTATGCAATTACACCTAGAAGGATAGTTATCCTAATATTAGAATGAGAAGATGGAAATATAAGTATAGAGAGACATAGATTTTACGAAAATGAAGGAAGGTTTCTAAAGTATCGATCTTCAATCTTAGTGATGTCTAACTTATTAAGCATTCTAGGAATTTACCTTATGGAGGAAGGGAAAATGGTGAACTTGCAAATTTTCTAATGATGATAACTTGTTGTAGTCCTCATAACAAACTTGGAAGCATGAGATAAATAAAAACACATTAATAGCTAGATACTTCACAAAAGATGATGGAATGTGTTAACGTCGGAAGTCACTCCTGGATTGCTTGCAGGAGCAGAGCCCGACACCCATCAGTTTTATGTCACGATAGTTTTTAGTGGATGATCAGATGGATAGAGACTCGAGGATATATCACTCTAACTCAGGGACTGGGTCTCGCATGTAAAGGAAAAAGGAGGTCTTGATCTAACTTCAGCCAGTGGGTTGATTAAAAGATGATCAGGTGGAAGACTTGATAAGAAAGGTGAACAAACAACTTCGGGCAACAAGCTTTCAGTGGTTTGCAGAGGAAAGATTATGAATGCAAGACCCTCTTGGTTGAGAGTCTCAAGAAGCTGCAAAGGGGACTTGACTGGATCCTCCAATTCCAAGTCATTCAGCACTGGGAAAATCACAAGAACTGATTAGAAACAACGTAGCTGCTACAGTGATCCAATCCAACATCATCCTATAACAGCTACAACTCGACTGGACCCTCCAATTCCAAGCTGTTCTAACACAGTATAACAAAGACGTAAAAGAAACTGGCATCCATAAGACAAGAAGTCTCAAAAGTCCATACATAACCATAGTATCAGTGCTTCATTAAAGCTTTACAACCGGGAGCTCTGCTCAACCATCGATGCCTACAAAAATGGCGAAAACGCCTACATATACTCAAAATAACAACAGCAGCAAAAACAAGACATTGCATTAAAAACATTGCGTCTGCATGTCTTCTGACAGTCTGTGCATGCATACTAGACGATCGTGCGCCTATGACAGACGCCATCTTAACTGCGTGTGGCTCCAGCAAGGGGAGTAGTTGATCCATTAAGTGCCGAGCTAGCGTGTGCAGACTTCCTTCGGCTAGTCGAGAACTCGGGCATGGCTTCTCTAGAAAAATGGGTACACAGGACCCTCTTGAGCAGACTGCTTGCCAGACCCTCCATGCCTTGCAATTAATGGGTGAGGCGAGGCTTCAACCACCCTCTCTCTTCTTCATTCATTCCCAGCAAGTACCGGGATTTAGATCACATCGAATCGGTATCTGGAGAACACAGTGCCCTCCTTCCGAAACTCAATTTGGTGCCTTTGGCCTCCCTTTGTACAACCCTTTCTACTTTGTCGAATGACCACGGGTCGTGACCCTACCTAATTTCCGGAGTTCTTTCGGCGTTTCGGGGACCCAAGTGACCACATGATAAACATTAGCGCCCCTCTTCTAGGCTTGTTCTTTTATGACCAGGCGCCAAAACCACGGGCCTGATTCTATGCGCTATCAGCATTTCAGGGTTCGGGGTTTCGAGAAGTGAAGTGACGAAAAGCGCTTGCCCCTTGAAATCCCGAATGCCGACGTGACACGGATGTGCGCCACGCATTCTTCAAATGAACGGCCCAGATAGTACGTTATTAAAAAGGGTGCTTCCCCCATTTGCAGGCTCGCTTGATGTGACCTTTCGCTAAGACCGTGAGCTCGGCTTTGAAGATCGCTTATCGGCATTTCGGGGTTCGGAGCTTGGAGATGTGAAATGACGAGGGACTTTTACCCCTCGAACTCTCGAATGCCGATATGTCGATGTGACCAGATCTTGCGCCACGCGTCAATGGATAGGACGACCCAGACTTAGCTTTAAAATATAGACGCTTTCTCTTACGCTATATATCGGGTAACTTAGCAGCCCCGAAATCCCGATGACCGTTGATCTACTTCGTGGATGGATCTTGGCTGCCGACAGCAAAACCTTGCCCGCTCGCTTGACTCGTAACCAGAAAAAAGATCCTTCCGCTGTTGTGCTTGGGTGTTTCCTGTTCATCCTGCAGACCAGGGTACCCTAGGCCCAAGACAAGAAATATCACTAACATTAGGCTCCATGGGGGATAGAGTCGTCCCTGCGATGCTCTAAGAACTCATTCTGCAGCTTCAGTGCCTTGCTGATGGGCTATGTAGTCAGGCTCAAAACATCCCGCTGCTGAAAATACAAGAAGACAAATAAAAGCAACAATAAAGATACATGCTCAAAGGAGCTTATTTATATACAATCCGAAACTAATAAAACACTTTACATGGGGCTAGGTGAAAGCAGATTTCCACCATAGCCATTCAAGTAGCTTCCTGGATAGAAGCTCTTTCCTTCTGTCAATGATCATCAGTAGATGGTGTAACCGTGATAGCAGATGGTGTAACCGTGATAGCAGAACGGTTACATTCCTCAACTCCTCCTTACAGGCTGGAGTTGAGATGAAATAGGGTGGCTCCAAGGCATAGGGGAAATGCCACTCCATGTACTCGCTGACAGGATCATAGAATGAGTGGAAAATTTCAGAAAATTGGCGACAGGCAGCCTCCTTTGCTACACAGTTGTTCTCATGTGGCTGAATATCTCTGACAAGCGCAGGTGAGTGGACAACTGTCATAGGCTCACTGATATCGGGTGGTGGCTGCTCGCTGACTCGCTCTGGATAGAAAAAGAAATGCGCGCTCAGCCGCTCCTCTGGTTCCTCCTCCTCTTTTTTGTGCACTCCCCCATCTTGTGAAATGGGAACGGTATCTCGATCCTTCTCTTCAATCCCAAATGTAAATACATCATGGGAAATCTCATGAAGGAAGAAAGAGCAATCCTCTTCCACAATGGCTTCTCTGTTTAAATCTGAGATGGTAGGATCATCGGGGGCAGATGCTAACGCATCCAAGAAATCTTCAATAATCTCTTCAAAAGAGATACTTAGATCATCTGCCTCGAAGACTGGAAAATCCTCTTCGCTGTCTTCAGATTCCAATTTTGCACATTGGGGAGTGGGAAATATCGCCTGCTCCACTAGTTCACTCAGGTCATCTTCTTCCTCCCAGGCTGGAAAATCCTCTGCACAGTCTTCAGATTTCAACCATTCTAATTGAACAAAGAGATACTTCACCTGTTCCCTCAGCTCACTCAGGGTGTCTTCTTCCTCCCTGGGATCTTCATCACTTCCATAACACTCCTCTGATGCAAATGAATGGGGAGGAGAAAGGAATGATTTCTGATCCAGGTCGTCAGGATTATCCTCACAGCCTATGTCAGAAATAGCTTCATTTTGTACAGAGTTGTGGTATCCCTCACCACAGTTATGACAAATTAACTCCGAGGGATAAAACTCCTGACAATAGGTGATGAAAGCTACATGAAACTCTGAGAGTGAAGAAGTGCTAGCAAGGGATAACGAATGATACCATTTACGTGCATCCCCTGCTGACGAGAACACGAACATCTTAAGTAATACATCCTCATGATGTATCTCCCACTGACACATGAGTTCATGAAACTCACTGAGGTGCTGAGTAGGGTTGTCCTCTTCACATTTGGGCATTCATTCAGAGAGGGGGCAACATTAGGAAAACCGGGAATAGCAGAAAAATTAAAAGGAGCAAACCTGCGAGCAAGGATTTTCTCCATATCGAACCAGTGGAGTCGCCAATCGATCCTTGAATAATGGAGTCGCCAGGTGAAATATGCGCAGCTTCAAATGTGTCTGGTCCTTGTTCACCATCAAAGGCCAGATCCTAACGTTGTTGTTACCCCAAGAAGCTTCTCAGGCTGAGAAAGCAGCTGCTGAAACCTTCTCAAGAAAGCTCCTTAGGGTCAGCTTTCAGGTATGCTAACAGTAGCCACAGCTGAAACAGTGATGTGGAAACCTTGGAGTCACCACAGTGGAGTCACTAGGTGCACAGTAGCAATCTTGAAGGGCTCTGATGTCTGATGCACCTTCAGAATCAGAGGGTCAATGTCATTCTGCTCAGGGAAAATCTTCAACTTCTTCCCCGGCAACGGTGCCAGAAATGTTAGCGTCAGAAGTCACTCCTAGATTGCTTGCAGGAGCAAAGCCCGACACCCATCAGTTTTATGTCACAATAGTTTTTAGTGGATGATCAGATGGATAGAGACTCAAGGAGATATCAGTCTAACTCAGGGACTGGGTCTCACATGTAAAGGACAAAGGAGGTCTTGATCTAACTTCAGCCAGTGGGTTGATTAAAAGATGATCAGGTGGAAGACTTGATAAGAAAGGTGAACAAACAACTTCGGGAAACAGGCTTTCAGTGGTTTGCAGAGGAAAGATTCTGAATGCAAGACCCTCTTGGTTCAGAGTCTCAAGAAGCTGCAAAGGGGACTTGACTGGATCCTCCAATTCCAAGTCATTCAGCGTTGGGAAAATCACAAGAACTTATTAGAAACAACGTAGCTGCTACAGTGATCCAATCCAACATCATCCTATAACAGCTGCAACTCGATTGGACCCTCCAATTCCAAGTTGTTCTAACACAGTATAACAAAGACGTAAAAGAAACTGGCATCCATAAGACAAGAAGTCTCAAAAGTCCATACATAACCAGAGTATCAGTGCTTCATTAAAGCTTTACAACCGGGAGCTCTGCTCAACCATCGATGCCTACAAAATGGTGAAAACGCCTACATATACTCAAAATAACAACAACAGCAAAAACAAGACGTTGCATTAAAAACATTGTGCCTGCATGTCTTCTGACAGTCTGCGCATGCAGACTGGACGATCGTGCGCCTATGACAGACGCCATCTTAACTGCGCGTGGCTCCAGCAAGGGGAGTAGATGATCCATTAAGTGTCGAGCTAGCGTGTGTAGACTTCCTTCGGCTAGTCGAGAACTCAGGCATGGCTTCTCTGGAAAAATGGGTACACAGGACCCTCTTGAGCAGACCGCTTGCTAGACCCTCCATGCCTTGCAATTAATGGGTGAGGCGAGGCTTCAACCACCCTCTCTCTTCTTCATTCATTCCCAGCAAGTACCAGGATTTAGATCACGTCGAATCGGTATCTGGAGAACACAGTGCCCTCTTTCCGAAACTCAATTCAGTGCCTTTGGCCTCCCTCTGTACAGCCCTTTCTACTTTCTCGAATGACCACGGGCCGTGACCCTACCTAATTTCCGGAGTGCTTTCGGTATTTCGGGGACCCGAGTGACCACATGATAAACATTAGCGCCCCTCTTCTAGGCTTGTTCTTTTACGACCAGGCACCAAAACCATAGGCCCGATTCTAGGCGCTATCGGCATTTCAGGGTTCGGGGTTTCGAGAAGTGAAGTGACGAAAAGCGCTTGCCCCTTGAAATCCCGAATGCCGACGTCACACGGATGTGCGCCGCACATTCTTCAGATGAACGGCCCGAATAGTACGTTATTAAAAAAGGTGTTGCCCCCATTTGCAGGCTCGCCTGATGTGACCTGTCGCTAAGACCGTGAGCTCGGCTTTGAAGATCGCTTATCGGCATTTTGGGGTTCAGAGCTTCGAGATGTGAAATGACGAGGGACTTTTACCCCTCGAACTCCCGAATGTCGATATGTCGATGTGACCAGATCTTGCGCCACGCGTCAATGGATAGGACGACCTAGACTTAGCTTTAAAATATAGGCACTTTCTCTTACGCTATATATCGGGTAACTTAGCAGCCCCGAAATCCCGATGACCGTTGATCTGCTTCGTGGATGGATCTCGGCTGCCGACAGCAAAACCTTTCCCGCTCGCTTGACTCGTAACCAGAAAAGAGATCCTTTCGGTGCTGCGCTTAGGTTTTTCCCGTTCATCCTGCAGACCGGGGTACCCTAGGCCCAAGACAAGAAATATCGCTAACAGAATGTAAATTAAGAAGGTGATTTGAGTTGGAAGTTCCACGAATAAATATGTGAATGCACTTTGTAATAAAAACAGTATATTGAGTCAATAGGGAGAAGTAGCCTATCCTAGAACATGATGGAAGATTCGGGAATGGTCATGAGAGAATAATCATTATGAAGTAGAAAGGATAACTTATCACTCTTGAGGTATCCCTTGAGTGGGTGACCCATTGGAAAATTGTTGTTGAATTACATAAGTGTCCCCAGATAGAAAACACCATAAGGTCTAAATAAGGACAATGTTCATCAAGAAGCAAATGTTGCCAATTAACCAATTTGAGTTCAGTCAATGGGATGGTGATGTAGATCATTATATTGAATTTTAGAAGGTATTGTGACATTAATTAAAGGGGCAATAAACCATGAGTGCCTATAGGATGGTAACTAAATAATACAAGTTAGAAATTGTGAAAAATTGTCAAAGATTGGTGATAGTTTAGGAGGGTGCTCATTCTTCATAACAACAATATGGAATTTTCAGGATTAGAGCAATTAAGTAAAGATCATATAACTCCCTTGGGATATATACTTAATGGATAACATTTAAGTGATATAGGAATTATGAAATTATAATAAATCCTAAGGTAAATTTATGTAATGATAATAAAGGGGTGCCTCTCTCAAGTGGCAAGATCTCTTAATGTATTGATGAGGGAATTGAGCAACATGAATAATTATTAAGAGTCGTGACTCATATAATTTTAAGGTGCCAAGATATGAAATCATGAACTAGAGCACTTGCAATTGGCGAGGGATGATAAGTTGTATATGGGGAATAATGTTCAAAAACATGATTCTAATAATAGTTAATGTGGAGCGACATGTGCGCATGGGAGTCTCCTTGATCTTGGAGGAAATCTGATAACCCATTACGCTTGAGATTTATGGACTACAACAAACAATATTTTCAAAGCATATGCTCTATATGAAATCTTGAAATTAGCAAAAGAGTGCAACATCTCTCATCTCACAGTCTTCGGTGACTCTATGATGATTATCAGAGCAGTACTCAAAATGAATCTCATGGAGAAAAATATCTTGAATGCTATTCTCCATCAAATCATCTCTCTAAGTGACAATTTTAGGGATCTCAAACTCTACCATATTAAAAGGTGTCTCAACCCCCTTACCGACCATTGGACAAAGGTTGGTTCTAGGATGCCAAAGGGGGGGATAAGTGCAAATGGAGAAAGGGAGGAGTTCCCCATCCCTTAAACCCTTGTTCATGATGAGATTTGACATTTTGAATCGACCTCCTGCCATGTGTGCCCTCCTACTCATTTTACGGGGCTTCTTCATATGTGTGTGGTTTAAGTCTAGGTGATTTGATTTTATAAGAAGGTGATTTGCATCCTTAGTTCGTTTCAGACCATGTTTGTATTCTTACAGTATGTTGAGTAAGTTCAGTAGCCTATCTATCGATTGTTTTTCTTTGAGTAGTTGCAAAAATTCATGTATGATGTCTTCATCTCGAATTCTTAGATTTTGTTGATCTTTTGTTGCATTTCTGAAGAATTTAAGAGCTTCTCTCATTATTTTCTCTTCCTTATCTGGGTTTAGAAAGTCGTTATCCTTTTTTATTTGATAGTTTTTTGGTGGGGTATGGATGTCGCTTCCCGCTCCTGGTCTTGTAACAATGTGTAGATTCTTAGAGTTCCTTACGTCTTCTTTAGATACTGCATGTAGTAGGTTCACGATCTTTCTAGGTATAATCTTGTTGAGCACTATCGAACAGTATTCCAAGGAGTGATCTCCAATACTACATATGCTACAGAACTTCAAATCAATCATGTCTTTTATAGGATAGTTTGCATTGTCGTGATCATTTTTCCAGTAATTAGCACAATATGGTCATCCACGACCTCTACCTCGACCACCAAATCTGCGTCGACCTCCTCGACCTCGACCACGACCACCAAAATAATCATCTCTTAGGCTGTAATTATTTTTTTGGTCAGTTTCTGTGTGGTAGACGCTTCGTATATTATTCTGGTTTCTCGCATTTAGGTGGCATTATGAAGTTCGATGATCGAAAGCTTCACAGATATGTTGCCACTTTGTGTTTTTTAGATTGTGGGGACAATATTGTATGTTATGATCAGTTAATAATTCACATATGTTACAATATTTATGGGCTTGTACTCGATGGATGTCTATCATTTGCATGTGCTCAGTTAGGGGACAATTGTCTTCTATGTGCCTGTTCGCGGTGCATGTGGTGCATCATATTTCATTGTGTCGGATGGTTAGACTTTTGATATTTTGTTGCAAATGTTCTATCTTTTCCTCGAGTCTTTCCATTTTCGAAGAAGTTGACGGGCTATCATCGTCTGACTCGACTCGTTGTGCCTTTTGTAACATGTATTCGCAGTTGGTTATCTCATGCAGGCATAACGGAGATCTGATTCTTGGTAGTAGCCCAGCTACATACCACTGGACTAGTAGATTATAATCGATCGTCGACGGGATTTGATTTAAGAGGTCTTTAAATATTTTATCGTGTTCTCGTACCGACTCGCCTGGTCTTTGATTAATTTCTTTTAGTTTTTGTATTGCTAGATGCGTGATGACCTAGATTTTAAAGAATGTTAGAAAATTATTATTTATTTCTGCCTTTGAACGAGTTTGCTTCTCAGTGTAATTTATGAACCAGGTTAAGGTGTGATGGCGCAATGCAGCTCCGAATTGCGCCATCTTCTTATCTTCATCTGAAATATCAGTGGCCTCCCAAATATTTTCGCATAAAACCAATGGCATTTTGGGTCTTCTTCACCCTCGTAGATAGGGATATGATTGAGTCCCATTTTGAATTTCTTTATGGGGACACTTGGTTTTCCTAGTGCTTGAGTTACTGCTTCTTTCGACTGAACTATCAAATTTTATGGTCAGGTTTTGTCTGCGTCTAATGAGGGAAGATATTCAAGGAACAGTTGCTTCTTCTTGAGTACGGAATATGCGTCCTCAGTTAGGGAACTTTGATCTTTGTATTCAACCAACCATCATTCCAATGGTTGTGTCGTTTCCAGATCATATTTAATTTCTTCTCTCGATATTAGATGTGGCAGGGGGTCGAGTCGGTGAGGTATTTGATTTGAATAATCATATTGTCATCTTCCTTTTGTTCAAGTTTGGCAATCAATGTGTCTCGTAGGTTTCCCAAGTCATCCATTATGTACCATAATATTGTCGATTGGCCATCGATCTTTAGCCTTTGTTAAATAAATTCTCTTGTCCTTGGACTAGTTTCTAGTGCAAGAGACATACGTAAAGCTGGTCCAAATTCTTCATACTCCATACTTTCTGGTTCGTTGACTAGTTGATGGAGGTTCAACCATGCGTCGTTGTATTTTTCGAGTGTCGTTGTGGCTGTTGTTGTTGCTAACTTTGGTCGATCTCATTCTGACTCAGACTACTCACGCGATCTGACTGGTTGACCTTCCCATGATATCCTTCTATTCGACTTTTTATTGTTCCACTGGTTACAAAGCTCTTCTCATTTATGTTGTCTTTTGTCCCGTTCCAATTTCTAGATATCTGCGGATTGCTTATGGGATTGTTTTCCTCTCAACGAAATTTGGGCTTGGGAAACACTACTTCTTGTTTTTATGACATCTCACAATATCGATTGAACCCCCATTACCGACCCGACTTACTCTAAGTCAGGATCGTTGGCCATGTTTATTTTTTCAAGAAGTAATCCCAAGCTTCTCTTGTATCTTTGCACTTTGCATCAAGAAATGATTCCCACCTTTCATCTCTTTCTTGGAAGTTGTTATTCGGTAACGGTGTGCTCATCCTTGGTCGGTATTCGATGATGTCACTGACTCCCTTGTCGAGAAGGAATTTGTGAAGAAGTGTTGGAACTGTGAAGAAAAATCCTTCATGCAATTCGGTGTAGAAATTTTGTTTTATTTTTTCTAGGGATGTCTAATCATCAACAGCTTGTTCCGAAATATAATCTTCAATAATTCGTTCTATCCATCCATGCAGGTTTGGTCTTCCTCCATTCGTCAATTTCGGGACTAACTCCTCATCAAGTGTCAATCTACGCATCACCTAATCTGTTGATGTGCTGAAACAATGCTTATGGGATAGCTTCAAGAAATATTTCATGCGTTTTTGAAAAGAACTATGATCTTGCTTCGGCTAGAGAGAGTTTATTCCTTCTCGCATAATTTTTGATGTAGTTTTTGATTTTTCGCTCCCACCACTCACGTATTGTAAGGCCTGTTCATACATGGCCTCATAAAAATTAATATAAATACAAAGTTTCTTTCTAATTTACTTCTTTATTTATTGTTCCAGCATAATAATAATGTTCAGCAGTATAATAATGAAGAGCAATATAAAGAGCATAATGAACAGCATAATGTTCATAATGAACAGCAGTATAATGAGAATAATGAACGGCAGTGTAAGGGAATGCATGAGGTATTTACCTCAACCTAATGTTGAACCTGAAGTTGATGATGTTGTTGATGATGTTGAACCTGAAGCTGATGGATCCTTCCCAAACTGAGTAACCTCCCATCCAACTAGGAACAGCCTCTCTAGCTCCCTAGCTCCAGAAATCATTACGGTTTCCTGGCCCAGGAGCCCAAAATTCCCAACAACAACGGTGCCCCCTGTGAGAGTCCTCAAGCAAAATTGTAAGAAAAACTGTTGCAACCAAAACTGTTCCCGCCCTCCTCCTTCTTCCGCTCCAAATTTTCTCACCTTCCATAAACCAAAAATATCACCCAACCAAAAGATGGCCCTCTCTGAGATCTCCCTTCTCCCTTATTTTCCCCCCTTGAATCCATTTCCCCAACCACCTTACCCCCCATTCATTCCTCAACCACCTTATCCCTCCCATTAATTGGTTCAACTACCAATAATAATAATATTATAATAAAGTGTCCATAAATATATTTTAATAATTCATTAACCTAATATTTATCATTCATGATAATTAAAGAATTAATTAGGGTTGTTACATACACCCACCCTTCAAGAAACTTCGTCCCGAAGTTAGAATAATTTACAATACAAGGGAAATGACACATGGTTCATACTTTCATATCCAATAAACAACAGTATCAGTAAGCAAAAAAAAAAAAAAAAATTATACATACTAGTGTACATGTTCAAGAAATGCATGTGTAGCTAGCACATACAAGTCTCGTGCATGTGCTAATGACCATAATTATCACACCTATATCAATTCTTGTATGCATCCAATCCAATCAAAAAGACTATTCATTTCATAAAAGATAATAAACCAATTAAAATGTTCGCAAGATCCCTTAATTACAATAATTCAGCACGACAACATTCATTTAGACAATTGTACTTCAGTTAAGTAATTATGAATATACATATATACATATTTTCTTTAAAAGTGGAAGACAATAAATTCCACTATAAGGAAAAATTCACATACACTCTCAATTATTTCTATTCATCCTTCCTCCCTAACTTACTTCTGTCTTCCATCCCTATCCTTCCTTTGTTGGACTATCTTGGAGCATCAACTATATTGACCTAACTCCAAACAGAACCCATACGAGGAAGTGTCACTCTCTTGACCAAGCTTCCCTAGCAGGCAACTGACAGTCATCATCACACATCTAGGGGAGCATGAGCTAACACCGTCCTCCCATGACTCAAGGTTTCAGAGGATACACGGTGGGAAATGCCTCCACCCCTCCTAATAGGACTAGTGTCCACACCCTACCATGGAATATACAGTGGCACTGTGTTGCTAGGAATTTTGTCATCATATATTCAGTTTTAGGCAGTCTCACCACTTGAAAACTTGCACTGGTCCACATATCATAGCAATGTATTCGAACCAACATAATTTCACATACAAAGATTCATACCATATTGTTTCTCGGTCGGTGTTCATGACATCCACTTTTATTACCATTATCCTTTGGCTATTCCATAGCTCATTGACCTGCAGATTAGTCTATAACACAAACTCATACATATCTATGCATTATCATCATGTAAATGCATTCAACCATAATCTCAATTCAGTATCCACGTTCCAACAACTTTAAACGCCAGAATTTCCAAGTTAGAAATAGATCGCATAATATCCCCATAATTAAATTAACATTAATCGTTCATAGAATTGACATTCACATAATAGATTGCATCATAACCATCATCATTCAAATAACGTTAAGCATTCATAGAATTTTCATTCCCATAATAGATTGCATCATATCCATCATCATTCAAATAACGTTAAACATTCATAGAATTTTCATTCACATAATAGATTGCATAATATCCATCATCATTCAAATAACGTTAAACATTCATAGAATTTTCATTCACATAATAGATTACATAATATTCATCATCATTCAAATAATGTTAAACATTCATAGAATTGACATTCACATAGGTTCATACGTCTTAAAAGTTCAAGTGTGTCATTAATAGTTTCATAGTTAATAGAAAATAAAGGTTATTAGGCCTCAAGTAATCCTAGTTGTCTAAGTCAAAAGGTGGCATTACATACACCCAAACTTCAAGAAACATATTCTCGAGGTGGTCAAAAAAGTGAGGGATGATCTCGTTGTAATTTCTTGGCATCCTCCCAAGTAGCAGATCATGGGTTATGCTTGTCCCACTTGATCTTAACTTGGTCTACCAGACGATTCCTAAGATGTCAGACCCTATGGTCCAATATGTGTAACGGTTCTACCGTGAGGGTTCCCGCGTCTGATACCTGCAATTCCTTCCAATTCAGCTTATGAGATTTGTCGGCAACATAATGACGTAGAACAGATACATGAAAAACATTATGAGTTTTATGCAAGTGGGGTGGTAGTACGAGATGATAGGCAACAGGTCCAATTCTCTCTTGGATTTTGAACGGTCCTATAAGTTGAGGTGACAACTTTGTCCCCTTCCTGAACTGAATGGTACTCTTATTAGGCCTGATATGAATGAAAAGTTGATCTCCCACTTTATAACTTCGGTCAGTCCTATGTGCATCAGCATAACTCTTATGTCTCCTGTGCTTCCTTTAGTCTCTGCCTATTCTGAATCACATGTTCCTCCATCTCTTGAATCAATTCTAGCCCAACTGTCACTCGGCCTTATAACCTTTCCCAACTCAACGGTGTTCTGCATGGCCTTCCATACAGAGCTTCGTAGGGTGGCATTCCAATGGAGCTATGAAAATTGTTATTGTAGGCAAACTCTACCAAAGGTAGGTACTTCTCCCAATGGGTTTGATTATCCATAACATACATCCTAAGCATGTATTCCATGACCTAATTTACTCTCTCAGTTTTCCCATCTGTCTCAGAATGATAAGATGTGCTTAAGTTCAATTGAGTCCCCAACATTGACTGCAAACTTGTCCAAAACCTAGAAGTGAATCTGGAGTCCCTATCTGAAATTATCTTCTTGGGTATCCCGTTCAAACAGATGACCTCACTTACAAACACGTGTGCCACATCAGTGACATCGTATGTGTCTCTAACCGGAATAAAATGAGCACTCTTGGTTAACTTATCAACTATCACAACAATGGCATTGTGTCTATGCGATGTGAGCGGCAATCCCACAACAAAATCCATAGAAATGACTTCCCACTTGGACATAGGGACATCATGTGGTTGTAGGAGACCTGTCAGGTGGTGGTGGTCAACTTTCACTTGTTGACACTCTAGGCACTTGGCGACGAAATGGACTACATCGCACTTCATGCCTACCTAGAAGAAAAGCTTCTTCAGGCCTGCATACATTTTCTTCACACCTGGATGCGCACAATAGACTGCTCTATGAGCTTCCTTCAATATGATGCCTCGAATATCCCCACCTTCAGGGATGTACATCCTTCCTCAATATCTTAATAGTCCATCTGCTTCCAGGCTATATCCTTGATACTTTGGATCTAATTGCCTCCCACTCTGGAGGGTTGAAGTAACCTTTAAATACCAACTATCTCCAAGGTTCAACACACACTCCCTCAGATTAACTTTTAAGGGTATCAAAGCGAAGACACGTGGTCTCCTACTCAAGGCATCCACGACCACATTCTCCTTTCTATTGATGTATAAAATTCCAAAATCGTACTCATTCATAGACTCACTCCATCGCCTCTGCCTGGCATTGAGATCCCTTTGAGTGAAGAGATGTTTTAAACTTTCATGGTTCGTTTTGAGCTCAAAAATTTTCCCCACTACATAGTGTCTCCAAATTTTCAGAGCTAGCATCACAGCTACCAACTCTAAATCATGAGCAGCGGAAATCTCCTCATGTTGCTTCAACTTCCTTGATGCATACGCTATCACTCCTCCATCCTGCATTAGCACGGCCCCCGACCCTTGCTTTGAGGCATCTGTGCAGACTGTGAAGTCTTTTTCCATATCCGGAACTCATAGAATTGGTGCACTTGTTAGTAACCTCTTAATCTCGATGAATGTGCTACCGCATTCTTCTTTCCATTCATACATGACCCCTTTTCACTGCAGAGTGGTGATGGGTTTCGTTGTTTTAGAGAACCCTTCCACAAATCTCTGGTAATAACCTGCTAGCCCCATGAAGCTTCTTACCTCATGCGCATTTTTCAATGCTGGCCATTCCATAATGGCCTTTACCTTTTCTGGGTCCACAGAGATTCCTTCACTGGAAATGATATGACCTAAATAGTGAATTTATTTCTGGAAGAAAGAACACTTCGACAACTTTCCATACAATTGGTTCTCTCTAAGGTAGGACAACACCACTCACAAGTGTTCCTCATGCTCTCTTTCATTCTTGGAATAGATGAGGATATCATCTAGAAAGACCTGTACAAAGCGGTCTAAGTACTTTCGGAATACACCATTCATGAGGCTCATGAATATTGT
This sequence comes from Picea engelmannii, assembly GCA_009831015.1. Classification (NCBI taxonomy): domain Eukaryota; kingdom Viridiplantae; phylum Streptophyta; class Pinopsida; order Pinales; family Pinaceae; genus Picea; species Picea engelmannii. The sequence goes on from ML785400.1 coordinate 205,968, forward strand.
TGGTGCATTGGTTAAACTGAAAGGTACTACAATGAACTCATAATGCCTAAACCGAATTCGAAATGCAGTTTTAGGAATATCACCTTCCTTAATCCTTAACTGGTGATACCCTGATCGAAAATCAATTTTTGAGAACACCACTGCTCCTTTCAACTAATCAAAGAGATCATCTATTTGTGGCATTGGGTACTTATTTTTCACTGTAGCATGGTTCAAGTCCCTGTAATCTATACACAGTCGTAAGGAACCATCCTTCTTCTTCACAAAAATTACTGGTGCACCCCAAGGTGAGACACTAGGCCTTATTGGCCCTAAGTCGACTAGTTCTTTCAACTGCATCTGCAACTCACAAAGTTATGGCGTTGTCATCCTATACAGAGTCTTGTAAATGGGCTGTGGCTCAGGTTTTAGCTCAATAGTAAAATATATCTCCCTCTCAGGAAGTAACCCTGGAAACTCTTTCGAAAAAACATCCTTAAACTTCGACAATACTGGGTATTGATCCAAGGAGGGTCCTTTCCTTTCATTCACTGCTTCCACTACATAAAGTCGACACCCTTGCCTCATGCAATGTTTAACCTTCATGTTCAAGATAAAGCGTATAGACACCTTCCTCTGTACATTGTGGATCTCTATTGGCCTTCCTTGATCGTCGACACAAAGCACCCTTTTGCGAAACAATCTACCATAGCTCGATGGGATTCTAACCAATCCATTCCAATGATTAGGTCACACGTCCCTAGAGTAGTGACGTATACCTTCAACCTAGTAGTACACACTCCCAGGTATACTAGACAATTATCAACGCTAGGTCCTACTGCTTGTTTTTCCCCCAAATCCATCTCGACTTATTTAAAGTCATCTTTCTCGTAGGTTGCCAACCCACACTTTTCTAATACAGATGGTGAAATGAAACTATTTGTAGCACCAGAATCAAATAAAATTTTAACAGTGACATTATTTAGCGTACCTGGCAACTCCACCGTCGTGGATTGATGTTCTTCCCTGCAATTAGTAACATTTGCATAAATCTGGTGGTTACTACTCACTCTTCCCATCGGGGCCTTTCCTTCTCTATGCACAAATACTGCCTGCAATTCTGGGCAGTCACGTTGGTAATGGGGTCCTCCACACCCCCAACACGTAACATGAGGTGGAACCTACGCACTTCCCTGTGATGGTCTCTGAAATGAGTTCCTTCCCTTGGAGCCCCTGCCCTTACTTGCTACTCCCTGAGAAGGTCATGGACCTTCCTGCATTGTTGGTGATGAGTGTGATGTTGCACTTGTTGCCATTGAAATACTTGTAGCAACTGTCCTAGGTGCGACTCTATTACCATAAGGAGGTGGCCTAGATCTCCCTCCCCTCAAGAAGGTCCTAGGGGCCTTCCCCACGAATCAAGTATGATGTGTAAAGGTCAATCTCATACCTCTGTTTAAGCTCATATGCTCCTCCACATAATGTGCATTTTCAATTGCTTCTGTTATTGATGACGGTTTCCACATCCGTACCATGGCCCTTATCTTAGGGTTTAACCCATAGAAAAAACGTTCTACCTGTCGTTGATCAGTATCCATGTATGAGACATATTTTACAAATTCCATGAACCTGATCTCGTACTCTTCCACGGTCCTGTTTCCCTGTACTAGAGCATGAAATGCTCCCACCTGTTGTTCCTCATAGTAAACCGAAAAATATTTCCTCCGGAACCTTTCCTCAAAAATTTCCCATGAGACGGTGTCTAGGGTAAGGTGCAACTGTCTCTCTAGGTTACCCCACCAGTTCAAGGCATTGTCCCTCAATTGAAAGATCATTATTTTCACCTTTGATGTGGAATCATATTCTCTTAAGGTGAAACATCGTGCCATTCCTTGCAACCATGCCTCCGCATGTTCACTGGCATGACCCCCAGCAAAATCTACAAGTCTGATCTTATGTAGTTATCTAGTGATTTCCCTAGGGGGAGGCCCTCCCTCTAAATCCCTCAACGCTTCAGGGTTACCCACTTCAGATGGTGGGGGTTCCACTTCAACGTCTGTTGGTTGATGCCCCTTTAAAGTCTCATTAATAGCCTCCAAAGAGCGCAAAATGAGAGCTAATTCAGGCAATGGTGGTGGCAGCGCCAGCGTTGGCGGTCCTTGCGACGATTCTCCTTGGCCTCGATTTCCCCAAGTCCTAACCATATTGAATAATTGAATCTACATCAACTAAATGCTTGTCAGGGAAGAGTCTAAGGCAGATCACATTCGCTCAACTTATACTTGTAAACATAGGGTTAGGCATAAGTTCTTTTTTTTACTTGTCTGTAAACAGACGTTACTCTCTTTAGGGTAAGTGGCTAAAGATTGGGGTCGAAAGCCTCTAAGCTTGGTAACTTTGTTCAAAATAGTTGCTAACTCCCTTGCCTTGCTAACTATGTTAGTACTACGAGGTACTCACCAATAAGTGTCACTTACCTCCTTAAGTCTTTAGAGATTTGGAAGCTAATTAAAGTGTGTTAAATACAATGTTTATTAATTATTATAACCCAATAACCTAGACTAAACTTGAACCTAAGTTTCAACAGTCTTAAACAACATATTTAATCTAATCCATAAAATAAATATTATTATTAGTATCCTAATGTTATGTTAATTATTAAATATTATTAAATATGTTAATGTTAATGTTAATTACTCAATTAATGTTAATAATTAAGCACATGTTAACATTGATTACTCTCGAAGGCTTGGCTCTTTGGTCGTTGGGCGCTGGTGTGCTAGGCTGGTTAATCCTATGGTCATATGTGTTAAGTGCATAAGCCTGTGTGTTGACTTTGGGATGAGTTGTGGCAAGAGGGAGCCATACCATGAGCTTCTCCTTCATAAGACTTGGGCCTTAGCGCTTGTTTTTTTTTTTTTTAACTTGTGGCTTATGGGAGGAGGGAGTTTCCTGAAAGCGCGCCCACCTTCTAAAATTTTAAGCTATGCTAGCAACAGTGTTGATGCGGGAGTGCGAAGTCAAATGTCAAGAGTCGTCGCTTCACAGTGTCTTGAGATTCTTATGCTTTATAATCAAGATCAAAGAAATTGACCACAGGATAATGGCATAGGATTTTGGAGGAATCTTGTTCATGAGTATTTTGCTCCTATAGCAACAAAGCGTTGGTGCTTATCAAGCTATAGCTCTTCTCAAATGACCAAGAATGCGCAAGGCTTATTTCCAATGGATTATTAGGCTCATACTACGGATGTCCAACAGCAGGGAAATACTCTGGGCGACTCTCGGGCACCGCCTTCGACACCAAGCCAAGGAGGCAATAACTCCTCCGCCACTACAGTTAATAACAACGCTTTCTCGGCATTTCTTGAGGAATCGCTCAACTTTTCTAGTCTGGTTTTGCCTGAATTCGCTTTGAAGATGAGTATAATTGAGTGTGATATTCTTGTTATTGATTTTTCTTCGGCAAGGGATGATTTGGTGCAGAAGATCATCGACTCTGTTGCAAAGTTTGGGTGCTTTCAGGTGATAAACCACGAAATTTCTTTTGATGTGGCGGAGAAAGTCGAGAAGGAATGTGATGAATTGTTTGAGCTCATTGATCAATGTTCAATACATTGAGCAATACCATGCTACTCTCCTTGGTCGTTGGCTTGGATCCTCCATGACGCATTATGCGTTGGTGTTCCATGTGGACCTGGTCTCAGTATTTGGTTACTGCGTTGTAACTTTGATTGGTGCTTCGACTTGGAGATTTGGGCATGGATGTAAATCCCAATACACTTTCCTTTTTTTTTATTATTATTATACTTTTTTTTATATAGTGTGCATAGATTATACTCCTCCTCTTGGCGCCTTATGTAATTTGTGTTGAGTGACACTTGGTGCTTTGAATGCAGCTATGCTGACTTTGTGACTTTGATTTTGGTGTTTGGACAATGTATGCATTGTCTTGTGAATGTGCTTGGGTAAGAATTTGGAGATTGGGCTTGGTTGCATAGTATGCCCAATGAAAAAAAACATTGTTTTGAATAGATAATTGGAACATTATTTGTTGTTGTTGTTGTTGTTTTTTAGGGTTAAGTTGGCCAGGTCTGAATAGGCTTGGTGCCCTTGTTTGCAGGTTGCATGGAGCTGGAGCTTGGAGCTTGAGCTTGGCCCTCGGGCCCAGATATATATATATATATATATACATTTTCCATATATAGATTATTTATATATCTAATTATTTATGTTTATATATCTCCTTTCAAAGTTTTCACTTGTACAAGTGAACAAGTTCATGAAATGTTCATAAACATTTCATGGTTATTTCTAATTATTTACTAGTTGTGGTTAGAGGGTTTCAGGGCTGCATTTCTAATTTGTTGTAAAGGGTTTCAATATAACTATTTAAGGGTTGTTTAAATTTCTGGGTTATTGTTGGAACAACATTCCTAAACCTTCATTCTTACAGGTGGGTAGGTGGGTAGGCCCTGGTCCAAGTTTTGAAACTTATCTTCGATACCATATGTAAGGCCTATGCATACAGAACCTCATAAAAATAAATATAAATACAGAGTTTCCATCTAATTTACTTATTTATTTACTGTTCTAGCATAATAATAATGTTCAACAATATAATAATGATCAGCAGTATAATGAGCATAATGTTCATAATGAAGAGCAGTATAATGAGCATAATGAATAGCAGTATAAGGGAATGCATAAGGTATTTACCTCAACCTAATTTTGAACCTGAAGTTGATTCTATTGATGATGATGAACCTGAAGCTGATGAATCATGCCCAAACTAAGTAACCTCCTATCCAAGTAGGAACAGCCTCTCTGAATCCCTAGCTCTAGGAATCCTTACGGTTTCCTGGCCCCCGAGCCCAAAATTCCCAGCAACAACGATACCCCCTGTGAAAGTCCTCAAGCAAAACTGTAAGCAAAATTGTTGCAGCCAAAATTGTTCCTGCCCTCCTCCTTCTTCCTCTCCAAATTTTCTCACCTTCCATAAACCAAAAATATCACCCAACCAAAAGATGGCCCTCTCTGAGATCTCCCTTCTCTCTTATCTTCCCCCTTCGAATACATTTCTCCAATCGCCTTACCCCCCATTAATTCCTCAACCACCTTATCCCTCCCATTAATTGGTTCAACTACCAATAATAATAATATTATAATAAAGTGTCCATAAATCTATTTTAATAATTCATTAAACTAATATTTATCATTCATGATAATTAAAGAATTAATTAGGGTTGTTACATGTATGTCTTATTAAGTTAGCATTTATGTATATTTCTACATGCCCAAGTCCAGTACTACCGGCAACGGAACCAATGTTCTAATCTAGGGGAAAGTAGAGAGTGTTACTAGTAGAACCTTACATAGCCATTATAGAGATGCATACACATAGACATATAGACATACACAAGTAATGAGAACCCAAAGAAGAGTCCTTTTATTACATGATAGACAGTACAACACAATTATAGATATCCTCTCCCATGAAGCTATCTGAGCCTTCATCTGCTTATCTATTTATACCTCTTAAAAGGAAGTTATAATTGCTTAACTACCTGGGTTGGTCGGTTAGCAGAGACTCCGACTGACTTCCACTTCTAACTACGTCAGTCGACCTACAAGTCTAAGTCAATCGTCAGGTCTAGTCAACAAGGTTGACTATCCCCTACAACAACACATATCGGAACAGAGAAACTAAGTCCCACCAAATGGACCTCCACCACTTCAATCCTCCACAAAGGCAAGCTCACATGTAGCATTCAATGAGGTTCTCCATCACAAGATAGGAAGAGCTTGGGGGACGAACACAAGAATTTTATACTTTCAAGGACAAAGGGATGCAGACTTAATTGAGGTGAAATTTCTCCATAGTGTCTTTACTCTCAATGAAGAATTGTATATCTTCAAGGCTTGGATATGGCTCAATTTATAGCCTCCAAATGGAATTGAATGGTCAAGTCGGAGCATTTTCAATATATGGAAGCTCAAGGATCATGGATCTCATGACATGGCATGGACACCCAATGCAATTTCAATTTTTGAGCACCAAACTCGATGTACATGGGCTAAAATGGAGCGGCCCACATATGTACGCATGTTGCATAACTAAGAGGTCGCATACATGTATAAAAATATGAAATTTTAGCTCTGGAGTGCACATAAAAGGGGGAGATAAGGTTTGCAGAGGGAAATGGAAGGCCATCCAAGAAAGATGGATGTAGTGTGGCAACAATTGTTATAACATGATAATGTGCCATGACACATGGATGTTGACGTGGCATGACACGTGGATTATGATGTGGCATGACACATCACCCTCTGGCTTTCCTTCATCGACGATCGACAATTTCTTTTCGACGAACAAAACACTCCATCAATTTTTCCAACCCAACCATTAGTGATTGGCGATTTCCTTTGGATAAACCAAACACTTTGTTGATTTCATCGACTCGACCATCGACAATCGGTGATTTCTCTTGGCCTAGTGAAACACTTTACCAATTTTTCCAACCCGGGCATCAGAAATTTCTCTTGGAGAACGAAATTCACTCATGAATTTCACCGAACTCCGACACTTAGAAATTTTTGACAAAAATCCAAGATGAATCAGGGTCATCGATCTCCCAGTCAAAATGAACTTTACCATTGATTCACCCTACTTCACCCACTCTTTCGATGAGTCTCGACTGTCAATTTTCTCTATTTTTCCAGCTTCAAAAAAAAATCTCGACCATCGATTTTTTCCATTTTTCCAAACTCTAAAAATGGATCTCGATCGTCGATCTGCTCCATTTCGCCAAACTCTTAAAATGGACCTCGACAGTCAATTTGCTCCATTTTTCCAAACTCTAAAAATGCATCTTGACCATCGATCTGCTCCATTTTTCCAAACTCTGAAAATGGATCTCGACCGTCGATTTGCTCTATTTTGCCAAACTCTTAAAATGGATCTCGGCCGTCAATTTCCTCCATTTTGCCAAACTCTAAAAGTGCATCTTGACCATCGATCTGCTCCATTTTTCCAAACTCTGAAAATGGACCTCAACTATGGATTTGCTCCATTTTTTCAACTCCGAAGAACTTATACGTTTTTTGTTAATATAGGATGAATCTAGGTTGTTTATCTCAAAATCAAATTTTATCTTGGTTGTCGATCCATCAAACTCTCCCAATTTCGTCAGTGTCATTTAAAACTTAAATTTCGATCTTCCAAGTCGAATTTATCTCTACAACCTATAGATTGACGCACTTGATCACCTCTTAGACGGTTTTGAGGGCAATTTTGACCTGAATTCTTTCATAAATATTCATATTTCAGTCTGGAATTCATCATTTTCCCCAAATCCATCACAGATCCAAAATCTATAAGACAATTTTTTCCAAATTCACACTAATCTTGGCCCATACAAGCCCGATGTTTGAACTAGAAGCTCTTATACCAGATTGTAACATACCCTCCTACTAAAACAAAAACTAAAATGCCCCATACATGTAAAATAAGCCAAGGGGTAGCATGCCCATAAAATTTCAACAAAACAACATGTTGATTTACTCGTGCAACTAACAACATAATAAAAACCATGAATTCATGCAAACCCAACAAACTTAACATCATTCAAATTAACATTTACACAGTGAAATAATAATAGTAAAAACAACATAGACTTATTTGTTTATAAAAATAACCAATTGATTGCATACGAAGGATGTTCCTCCCATCCATAGGCTTGCTCTTCATTTTCTCTCAACAAAAAGCCACCCCCGAGCTCAGGATATGAGTCCACAAAGAGGTTTGTTCCTCTTGGTTGTCCACTCTCTAGACTCAGCAGCCCAAAATACAGGTTCTACTCCCACAACAGATCCAATCCATCAGCTCTCTTCCCCACAACTTGGACAACCTAAGGAATGTACCCTCTTCTCTTCTCACAGTCCCTCGAGTTGTACCATTCATTTATCAGGGATTCCAGTGCACTCGATTGGCTAGGAATCTCTTATCTAGGGACTTCGAGAACTCTTAGCTACTCTAGGAGTACTCACAATAGACTTCACAAGGCTCTTGAGCCATTTCCTCAAATAGGAAATGCACTACATACACACAACCCATTTTTACCAGCATAGAGGCCATATTGCTAGCATAAACACAACCAAACAATGGTTTCCTTCAAGCACATCATGGTTGGTTCTCTTCCTAGCACTCACTTCCTCTCTTACTACCCAAAATCTCCATGTAAAAACTACCTCTTTTCCCCATACGAAATTCTTTCTCCTCCCATGCGTGCTTGACTCACACTCTTCTCGAGGATGATTGTACTTCAACCCCATGCTCCCAATAACTAAGAGATGTGACTTCTCACACCCACCCTCCTACATGAAATCAATGATTGAGTGTCTAATAAGTCAAAGAAGGATTAGATGGAAATTATACATTAACTTAGGAAAATCACATGGGTTCCCTTTGGATCCCCCTTTAGCCCCCTCTCTTGTGGAATCATAGACCCCCATTTTTTTTGTCCCTCTTGTATCACAACCAGTGATTATTATTTTTATTAATCATTTTAATGTACATAAAACATAGTTCCTCCCTCGTCCATATTAATCAATACGATATCTTCGCCCTAGTATATTGGCTCACCATCCTAATTCAAATTTATACAATTACATTATAATTGTAGGGATCAAAACTCGGGATATTACAGTGGAGAGCACAGAATCCACTAGAACTTATTCGCGGTGATCTCTATTGTATCACTCAGCCTTTATTAGCTGGTGCGAAGTATATTTTGACCTTTATCAATTATCTCTCTAGATTTAATTAGATCTAGTTCTTGAAAAATAAGAGTCGTGTATTTGAAAAATTCAAGGTATTTAGGGCATTGGATGAAAATCAATGTGATCAACCTATCAAGTATTTGAGATTTGATAATGGCAGAGAGTATATGAATCAACTATTTGAAGAATACCTTGCTAGATCCAGTATTACCTGGCAGAGGTTTGTTCCTCATACTCATCAACAGAATGGTGTAGCAGAAACAAAGAATCAGACTTTGACCGAAATGGTTTTTTTTTTGCAAGCCAAATATCTACCGACTCATTTTTGGGTTGAGGTTGTTTATTGTGCCAGCTACCTATTGAATCAGATTCCAACTAGAGTAATCAGTTCTATGACTCTAGTCAAGAGATGGTGTGGAAAGAACCCCTTAGTCGGTCACCTCCGAGTATTCAGATGCACTGCTTGGGCCCATGTTACCCATGATTTTTGTCCTCATGATGATGCATTAATGATGGTGTACTCAGGCTCTTCATAAGAACTTTCTCCTGAGAAAAAGTTACTTTCATCTCTTCCAAGAAAACTCCTTTTTGAAGAATGTTCGTAGGCTACTAGTATATTTGGGTGCGAGAATGTATGATTCTCGCAGGTTGCCTTAAGCCAGGGTGCGAGAAGTTCGCACTGTGTTGAACTGCTAGGGTGCGAACTCTTCCTAAAGCAAGGAAAAAGATGAATTCTCGATGCTTCTAGAAGGGAATCTTCTAGAAGGATGAGATGGCATTCGAATGGTTATCCTAGTACTGGATTCCCTGATATTTTGGGATCATTCTTATCCAAGTAATTAATTCATTCTCTCCTATATATTGAGTGAATTCTCATGGAAAAGGTTAAGCAAGATTCATTGGAGAATTGGTGAAAGAATTGTGTGAAGGGACTCAACATTGAACAGCAGCTTGGAGACTATAGCAAGTCTATCAAGAGGATTTGATCTTCTTCATGCAAGGATTGAGCAAGTGTGTGTGTTGGAGCCAAGGGCCATCGAAAGGAAGTTTGTGACATCAAGGCTCAAGTTGTAATATTTACTTTCCATTAATATGATACAGTAGCATGTCCCTTTCCCATAAAGCTATTTCCACTTTATTGTATAATTCCTTGATCATATACATAGATTGACTGTTGAATAGATTGTGCTATCTTCACTTTGGTTGGTTTGTGTTGTCTTGGTCTTGGCTGCACGAGAGCACTGGAGCGAAGCGGGAGAAACAAAGACCATAGGAAGCGATAATAAGGTATGTTATTTGTTCTAGCCTCCTAGTTAATTCAATGGTCAAAATCTAGGGAAAGAGTCATGTTATGTCCTGCTTTGTTCTAGATCCAAGTGGATCTAGGGAGATCGGTTAGTGTCCGCACCTACGGATTTATCCAATAACAAAATTGGCGACTCCGTTGGGGAACAATCCCATTTTCTTTGTGGCTTTTGGTGTTCTTCTGTGGCCATTTGCTCTGGTTTCACTTTTCTCCTGTCCTATCAATCTCTGAGTCTTCAGGATATCCTGATAGACCCTCTGGGTCCAGAGGCCTTTTTTCAATTTTGCTTCATTTTCCAAAATTTTGATTATGTTCAAACATTCTTGCACTGTACTTCATTGCAGCCTGCGAGAATAGGTAGAGTTCGCACTCTTCCTTTAGGTTTCAGTGCGAGGTTCTCGCATCCTGCTCAAGGGTCACCTGCGAGAATCAGTGTTTCTCTCACTGTGTAATATTGCCTGCCTACGAACTCCATTGTTCAAATTTTTGGATTTGAGTTTTGGCATATTTAACTGCCCAGATCAGTTTAAACACCTCATAAATGTTTCTTGGACCATTGATTGGTGTCTTTCTTGTCTTCATTTGCGTGCATGCACAGTCTTAGGATTTCAAGGCTTTTCTTGTCATTTGTGTCTTGACTTTCGTTTCTTGACTTTTCTCGGCAAAACCATTCTCTCTGACTTCAGAATCTGAGTGTGTTTGATTAGTTAAGAACCAGTGATTGGTTGAAAGTTGAGTGCTTGGTTTTTTCTCATTTGTTTATGGTTTGAAATACCATTTTCTTTTGCATTTAAAAAAAAAAAAAAAACTATATTGGTTTGCTCTTTATTTTTGTTTTCATTGAAAGAGTTGATTGGGTTTGTTATTGCTTGTTCATTGGCTTTCTGATTTTATGTACTTTTATTAGCATAGTGAGGGTCCTTTTTGAAAAGTGAACGAAAGTTTTTCTTTCAAAAATATTTTTCGTTTTAGAAAACATTGAAAATCAAATTATTGAGATTGTTGAAGTATTTGAAAAAGACACAATAGAGAATTGTCATTTGATAAGTGATTGTTTACATTTGCATTTTAAAGGAAATTTTGCATTGTAGTTCAAGGTTGATCTGGAAAATTTTCTCTCTTTCCCATATATAGGATTCATTGAACGGAAAGTGATACATTTCATTTTCATCCTTGCATTATTGAGTCAAAGTCATACAACATAAGTTTCACCTCCGTTTCCTTTGAGTAAACAGCAGCTCTTAATAACACTGCGTAATCATAAAATTTATCTAGTAACTCTTTTCTAGGGCTCTATTACACCAACATTTAGCTAGGCTAGCGTTTTGGAGTAGGCAGAGAGATACATTCTCCAAAATCACAAAACACACAATAGCATCTTGTGTTAGGGAGTGTTAAATTCCATTTGCAACATCTTGTCCTGGGAAGCCCTTCTCACACAAGGGTCAAACACTAGGTCGCATTGATATTGGCAGAGTTACTCACCCTGCTTTGTGGATATCATTGTAGAGATTACACGTATTACGAGGATCACTCGGAGGTATACCCACAATGATGAGTGGAAGCCTTTTGAGTTGATTTCGAGCCAAATACACAACCCTTGCGTGTGGATCGGACTGTCGACTGTTCCCCCAGGCTTTATTGTTGTTGGTGGTGTCCTTAGTGGCCTTTCTCTCTAGGTTCTTACCCGAGGTGACTGTGGAGGGGAAAGTCTTCATGGTACCTGGAATTGACGTTGACCAAACTCAATCGGGCTCCTTGGAGGGTATACCCATGATTATGTGTGGGAGCTTGCACCAGGGTGTAAGTCCGTTAAGCATGTCGTCAGCGTAACTTTTCCACCCTAGCCCCGCCCCTTCTAGTCTCGTTCTTGCGATGTTGGATTTCATCACCAACTAGTGGCTTTGAAATTAGAAGGTCTTGTTTGCTTGGTTTTGCTTCCTAGATTTTGTTTACTAGCGCATGTTGTTTGTTTCTTGAAGTTGACCATAGGATTTTCTTCGCGAAGTTTGTCACTTGTTTACAATAGCTCCTCCACGTCGTTCACATAGAATGCGGGGTTTATCTCCAGAGCATCTGAACGGTTCTCAACCCTTGCCCACAAGCACACCTGGAGGCTCTCCTCAACAGAGTGAAGTCCCAGTCGTCACCACACCACAAGTGGAACGCACTGACTCTCTAGAACGTTTTCGAATTACAAATACTCGAGAGGACTTTCACCTTAACCCCGATTCTGAGAGACGTTATATGCGAGCAGACTCTTCCGGAGACTTAATTGTTGTGTATTCTGGATCTCCGACTGGACCCTTTCCCGGTATAGAAGGCCAAGATCCTTTTTGGTCTACAGGTGTTTTCCGACGCGACCTTTTTGGTCTAGGTTCCCCTATAATTTCTGAGATTAATCCACCTGTGATTTCCAAAATCTCTAATTTAGAGATAGTACCGTTGACTACTGCTTATCACTTTACTGTCCCTGCCGAAATGGCCCATCTTGCAGCTACTACGAGTGTTCCAACCGGTTTTACTGCGGTTAGTCTTGCTCCTATCAACACACTGCGAACGCCCAATGTCAATCCGACACTACCACCTGGATATCGTGCATTGAATGCCACCATTCCTACCCCCGCGCAAACTCCATCCGGCTCTCCTAGTGGTCCTTCTTCTTCAGGGCACTTTCTTCTCGGTTTTGTACCAACACTCCCTCAATTTCCTTTTGGAGGACCTTCTTCGTCTTCTACTGGCAATCCTAATCCTAGTGGAGCTATTCCGTCATTCACTCCATCTTATCAGCTTCCGGTTGGTGGACAATCTCATCAAGGTAGTATAACTCAACCCCCTCTCAGTTGGCAAATGCCAATTGGAACATTGCCCTCAATTGGTACACCACCTTCAATGGGAGGGGCAACCCCGCCTTATGGGAAAAACATACCTCTGTCCTTGGCCTAGTATTGGAATCAATTGATTCAAAATCCTCCTCAATCGACTGGGGGGCAGCAGTTTCCAGCTGCATCAGTCACACCCCCTAGTATGGGCCAACCATATCCAGGTTCGTTTAATCCCATTTGGGGATCGAATGCTCAAACACAAGCCCCTGTTCCAGGGTATAATTCGATGAGCTACTATCCTATCCAACCACCACCGAATATGCCTGGATCTTCACATTATATGCAGACTACTTATGGTCCTACTGGTTTTCCGACAAGGCTTCCTCCCCAAAGCCACCAATACCCACAGGTGAATCGACAGTTACCCTTTCTTGCCACTTTAGATCTTCTGGATTTGTCAAGGATTTTAAATGATCCTATTCCTCACTCTCCCCAATGGCCTGTTATACCAGCCAAGCTTCCCTCGGACATTCCTAAATTCGACAGCAAAGTGGGAGAGGACCCAAATAATCACGTTATGACTTTTCACCTATGGTTTTCATCCAACTCGTTGATGGATGACTCTATTCATTTACATTTTTTTCAACGAACCCTTACCGGTTCTGCTGCGAAGTGGTATATTGAATTGCCACGAGGTTTCTTCTATGATTTCAACACCCTAGCCATGGCTTTCCTTACGCATTACCAGTTACCGATCCATTATGACACGGGAACCGAGATTTTGACTTCTTTCAAACGGAATAAAGGCACTCATATATCTGATCACATCCATGAGTGGTGAAGGAGATGACGTCTCATTAAACTTGAGCTCCCCAATCAGTTACTGGCCGAATGGTTTACTAAATCATTTGTGAACGAAATTGGTAAGGACATTTCCATGGGTGGCGTTGTCATCGAAGAGCAGGCTATAAGTCGTGCTCAGTATCTTGACCTCGTTTATTCACAAATGGGAACCCTTTACGATTTATTACCTGAATTACCTCGTCCTAATGCTTCCATCACTTCAACTACTCCAGCTACCTCGCATGCAGCTAACGGTGTGATTGGTACTGCCCAAGCCCAATCACATGTCGCTTCAAGCACAAACCCTAAATCTGCTTCTTCTAATGTTCAAAATGCTCCGTCTCCTGCCACTCCCACCGGAAAAACTTCTGAGGTAAATGTTGTCCAATCTACCCCAGCCGGTAAAAACAAATCAAAAAAGAGGAGAGGCAAGAATAAGAAGGGCAAAAATAATACTCAAGCAGAGCAACCTAAACCTACCCCTATTGATGACCGGGATAAGCGCAAACCCTGATACCCTTGCCTTATCTGTGGTGATGATCACTACACAAAGGATTGTCCACGACGTGCCAAGGTTACTAAGTTCCTTCAGGGAGCCCCGAAACCACCTGCATCGGTTGTCTTGTCCCAACCCTTCCCGTCTCAACAACAGGCTCAGTTGGTCATCCATGACCAACCCTCATCTTCTACTACTTCTTATGTTTTGATGTGTACTGGTGATTCTAAGCAGAACAACGTTGCACTCACGACTCGAGCCAATGATTATTCTCCATCTAAGGAGAAGGTTGACGATTTACCCCCTTCTTTGGTACAATCCTCTCCCACAACTCCACCTACAAATGGTCCTCTTCATCTCGAACGATTGAGCCTCGACATAGTTCTGCGACCCCCCCCCTAAGGGCGTCATTCAGAAATCGGCTTTCAATCCTCATGCTCGTGCATCCCAGAACTACAGCATTGTTGAAGATCTGGCTCAAGCACCTTCTGCGATGTCAGCCCTTGAAGTCCTTCAAACTTGTCCTGCACAATGGAAGGCACTGTTGAAAGCTATCGATGGAATTGACCCAACGGATATGAATTTAATAGTCTTTGACTTGGATGATCACATTCCAAGGTTACCCCCTCAACTCGCATTCCAGATACAGGTTGTTGTCTCTGACAAGAACATTTGTCGAACTGTTATTGACGAGGGTGCCTCGACATGTGTAATGTCTTTTGCTTGTTGGAAATCCATAGGCTCTCCTCCCTTGAATGAATCACAAAACACTCTTAAAGCCTTCAATGGATCTGGTTTTAAGCCCTACGGTGTTCTTCCTTTGTTTCCCATCACACTAGAAGGTAAGACGGTCCAAGTTGAAGTGGAAGTCTTTGACACTCCACTTGATTATAATCTTTTGTTTGGCCACAGCTGGATCGATTCCATGTGTGCCGTTGTGTCGACACTTTTCCGTGTAGTACGTTTCCCTCATCAAGGAAAGGTTGTTACCGTCGACCAACTCGCCTTCTTCAATTTTGATACTCGTCCAAAGGATGAGCTTACATCAACAAGCATATGTTATCCTCCTCAAGCTTGCGTAAAAATAAAGAGGTACTTGCCAGAAATGGTGGGGGGGAATTTGGGAAAGGGATATGTTTTCATCTTCGTATTAATTGGCAGTAAGTGTTGCTCTTGAACATGACACCCCCTATTCATCACTTTAAGTTGGTTTGGGAAATCCATTTGTCTCTCTTTCGATTTGCTACAAGGTCATTCCCTGTGTCGTCTTTGAGTCAATACTGCCAAATCATTGGTCATGTCGTTCATATGTTCAAGAGAAGTCCATTTGAAACCTATATTGAGTCGGCCATCTGCAATTATCCATTCTCTCCTTGTCGGCCTTCCCTGTGTCCAATCCAATTCACATCATACTCTGTTACACCTTCAAAATCTGTTACTCATTTCGTGTCATTGATGGGGGATACATCAAGGCCCTCCTGTGATGAGTTTTGTTCCGTCGACTTCAAATCATTATCCGAAATCAAGACTTAGAAATTATTTGGTACCTTGGAGTTTGCACGCCTCAATGGCAGGTTTCCTCGCTTTCGACAGTGGGTTTACATCATTGACCCCTGATCGAAAGATTCCATCAGATGTTCGACTTCAACTCATTCATTCACACTCGATGGATTGTACTAGGTTACCTTGGGAGTCATTAACATCAATGGTGATTTCCCTCGCACTTGTTAACAGTTTCATCAATGACCGGTAATCAAGTGGTTTATGCCATGTTCGACTTCAACACATGTAATCACATGGTTAGATTCGTACTTTGGGCGACAAGATTGAAGACCCTAGATATAATATTTTTGTCTAGGTTGCGATGGAGTATGTATTGTCTGTGACACATAGATCCACTGTGTATGTCTCGTGGCTATGTCGTCTTGATTTGAAATTTCTCGCATAGATCCACAGTGTATTCTTGGTGGCTATGCTATATTTTGACTGCATGGATCCACAGTGTATGATTGGTGGCCATGACCCAGGTCTACAATTGTCATCAGTCTATGATCTGAGTATGGGAATGCCTACCTCAGAAATGGTATATATAATATTCTGCAGATGCTTGGTTGTTCACAGGTTTCCAATTAGGTGTGCTCCTAATTCCCGACACACACATGCAGCTTACAAAGTCTTTCGGCTGTCACTGGTTCCAACCTCATACTTTGGGGGGCATTCTGTTACCCATGATTTTGGTCCTCATGATGATGCATTAATGATGGTGTACTCAGGCTCTTCATAAGAACTTTCTCCTGAGAAAAAGTTACTTTCATCTCTTCGAAGAAAACTCCTTTTTGAAGACTGTTCGCAGGCTGCTAGTATATTTGGGTGCGAGAATGTATGATTCTCGCAGGCTGCCTTAAGCCAGGGTGTGAGAAGTTCGCACTGTGTTGAACTGCTAGGGTGTGAACTCTTCCTAAAGCAAGGAAAAAGATGAATTCTCGATGCTTCTAGAAGGGAATCTTCTAGAAGGATGAGATGGCATTCGAATGGTTATCCTAGTACTGGATTCCCTGATATTTTGGGATCATTCTTATCCAAGTAATTAATTCATTCTCTCCTATATATTGAGTGAATTCTAATGGAAAAGGTTAAGCAAGATTCATTGGAGAATTGGTGAAAGAATTGTGTGAAGGGACTCATCATTGAACAACAGCTTGGAGACTATAGCAAGTCTATCAAGAGGATTTGATCTTCTTCATGCAAGGATTGAGCAAGTGTGTGTGTCGGAGCCAAGGGTCATCGAAAGGAAGTTTGCGACATCAAGGCTCAGGTTGTAATATTTACTTTCCATTAATATGATACAGTAGCATGTCCCTTTCCCATAAAGCTATTTCCACTTTATTGTATAATTCCTTGATCATATACATAGATTTGTTGTTGAATAGATTGTGCTATCTTCACTTTGGTTGGTTTGTGTTGTCTTGGTCTTGGCTGCACGAGAGCACTGGAGCGAAGCAGGAGCAACAAAGACCATAGGAAGCGATAATAAGGTATGTTATTTGTTCTAGCCTCCTAGTTAATTCAATGGTCAAAATCTAGGGAAAGAGTCATGTTATGTCTTGCTTTGTTCTAGATCCAGGTGGATCTAGGGAGATCGGTTAGTGTCCGCACCTACGGATTTATCCAATAACAACCCATATTCTAGATGATTGCAAGAAGAAATTAGATGCAAAGATTCATTCTTGCATCATGATAGGCTAGTCCAAAGAATCCAAAGTGTGTCAACTATTTGACCATGTCAAACGACATGTCATTATTAGGAGAAACATGTTTTTTTTATTAGAAATGTTCAGCCATTAAGTTGTTGAACACTTCCTATGGTATATCACAGGATGGTCCATTCGACATCATTTTTTATAGTTGACCACTTATTCCCTTCTTCACTATTCTCACCAGGCAATCGAACCTTGTTCCTAAGTCAACCACACAGTTGATTTCAAGGTCAACTAGTTCTCAATCTGTTTTGAATGACATTGTTACTTCTCTTGATCGACCTTATGAAGTGCATGATAGTTCACCATTCACTTGTCTCCCTTGGTGGGATATTAAGACAAATGAATTTGTTGTACCTAATGTTGGTGATGTATCCTCAAGCCATCAAACTTGGAGTCAGAAGAAGCAAGCCAATGTTGCCTTGATGAATCGTGTTCTTGAGACTTTTGATCATGTTTCCTATACATATGCACAAGGACAACATGATGGGAGAAAGCTATGCAAGCTTAAAGGAATTCTCTTTTAAATAATAACACTTGGGATTTAGTTCCTCAACCTCAAGGGAGGAACATCGTGAAATGTCGATGGGTCTATAAGACTAAATTTAACTCTGAAGGTGTTGTTGAGCATCAGAAATCTCACTTGGTTGCAAAAGGATTTTCTCAAGAAGAAGGCATCGACTACATAGAAACTTTTTCCCCTGTTGCAAAGATGAAATATATTTGACTGTTTCTTTACCTTATTGCTCACTTTAGATGGCATATCCACCAGTTGGATGTTAAAAGTGCCTTTCTTCATGGAAAATTATCTAAAGAAATCTTTATCGAATAGCCCCCAGATTTCGTGACAGATTCCAATCTTGTTTGTCGACTACAAAAGTCTCTTTATGGTTTGAAATGGGCTCCAAGGACCTGGTATGCTAAGATTGACCTCTTATTTCTCAATATTGGATTCAAATGCTATGAATCTAATCACGGTCTTTATTTATTACATGATAATGGTGATACCTTAATTGTTGTTGTATATGTTGATGGTTTGGTCATAATTTACAATAATCTTGATCTCCTATTTTGATTGAAGAGATGACTTGCTAACACTTTTTATATGAAAGATCTTGGACTTCTACATTATTTTCTCAGTCTTCAAGTTTTAACTTTGTCTGATGGTTTGTTCCTCTCTCAATCTAAATATATAATGGATCTCTTGAACCATTTTAAGATGGTCAACTGTAAGTCGTGTGATACATATTTTCAATCTAGGATTAAAGTGATCAAAGACTATTAGTCCCCCAAAGTCAATGCTACTCTTTATAGACAATGGGTCGGTAGCCTTATTTATTTAACTCACAGACAACCTAATATTTCCTTTGTTGTTAGTGTGATTTCTCAGTTTATGTAGGATCCACATGCCAGACACTAGAAATTTGCTCAACGAATTGTTCATTACATCAAGGATACCTCTCATCTTGGTATCAAGTATTGTCATAGTTCTGATCTATTAGTCGGTTTCACCAACTTTGAATAGGCAGGCAACAAGGATGATCAAAATTCACTTCTCAGTGTGTGTTTCTCTTTAGCACTAGACCTCTTGTTTGGTCATGCAAGAAACAAAGGGTAGTCTCTCTATCGACTATAGAAGTTGAGTATTGTGGCGTTGTCAATGAAGGTATAGAGGTTGTTTGGATTCACTAGCTTTTGGGAAAACTTGGATTTCCTATCCAGACCTCAATTGTTATCTATTGTGACAATTAAAGTGAAATTTAGGTTGTTGATAATCGCGAGGCACACAACAAAATGAAGTATGTTGAACTTCATGCTCACTACTTGAGACGGTTAGTTCAAAAGAAGGTTGTCACTCTTTTCTATTTTAGAACTGATGATCAAATTGATGATATCTTTACAAATCCATTGTCTGAAGCTAAGTTTGTTAAGCTACACATTATGCTCAGACTTCAGGTGGATGCGATTATAGGGGGGTGTAATACTGACATAATTTCACCTCTTGAGTCTCTAGAACTATGTGTTGATGGAGGGGGTATTGGAACCTCAAGTTCTAATGGTTCATCCCACTTCTACTAGAGACAATCAATTAGTTAGTCGACTAGCAGCTAGAGACAATTGGTCGACTAGCAATTGTAGACAATCGATCGATGGATCGAACAGACGAGCAATCGACTACATGTTAGATGACCGAATGTTTGGATCAACTTGGTAATTCGACTAGCCAATGCAACAATACATATTTGTTGGGATCTATTCCAACCACCGATGATTTTATGTGGACAAGATCTTCCCAATTTCAATAAAATTGGTTAGATCTTGAGACGATAAATAAAGGACCTTGTGGGTTGATTATACAACAATGAAAATTATGGTGAACAATGTGGATGATGCATTGTGATGTTCTGATCATAATGTGCTATGCTTAAGTGTTGAAACTGTTGGCATGTTTACAAGAAGAGCGTGCTTGTCATTGATGGCAAGAACATCAGCAACGATGACAAATAGGCAGACAAGGAAGATCAGCAGACAAGCAGGCAAGGAAGAACAGCAGCGATTGAAATGCAAGATTGAAGCGTTGATCCGACTCCATTTGGGAGTTTCAGCTACCAGGATTTCGGATGCCGAGAGTTGGGGATGTCAAGAACTCTTACTACAGGAGTCTCGAAGTCGCGAAATGCAAAATCGCGAAATATCAAAGAATCCATACCTGAGGTTCGAATACCGGGAGTTGGAGATGTCAAGGACTCTCATGACAGGAATCCCGAAGTTGTGAAGTGCGAAAAGCCAAAAATTTGAGCTGACTCCATTTCGGAGTTTCGCAGACCGGGAGGTGGAGTTGTCAAGAACTCTCACGTCAAGAATGCTGAAATCGCAATGTGCGAAATCACGAAGAGATCTGGACCATCGAATCATCTAAAGTGTGGACCATTGATCCGAAGAGCTGTAGAGAAAAGCTTGAAGCGGCAAGCTCCTTTTTTTTTCGGAGTTTCAGAGATAGCGACTTGGAGAGTCAAGATGCCACTCAACAAGATTGCCGAAATGCCAAAATGTGAAACACGTTTTGGCTCAGCCTGTGGTCACAGCCATTGGTCACATCGGCAGAAGATGGAGGAAGAAGCTAGTGCAGACAAGCTCCATTTCAGAGTTTCGGGGATCGTGACATGGAGAGTAACGAAATCTTTACCACAGGAATCTCGAAATGCCGAAGTGCGAAATGGAAAAATGAACGCAAGATTCAATGAAGTCAATTCAACGGTGTAGATGAATTTGAATAAGATCGGAGGGATACTATTGCACTTCACAGTGTAACTGCTAGAAACAAATGATGGTTTCTGCCAGAGGATGAGCTCGTCTATGACAGAAAAGATGAAGAGTCTCAACTGCCAAAGAAGCTGAGGAATCTCGATATAACACCCAATGATGATGGATGCATGCGTGAAACCGCCACAGAAGCTGAAGAGTTACCATGATGATCAAGAAGAGCACTCACAATGGGCAGGAGATGCAGAACAAAGAGAGACAACATGGCACACAGGAGATGGGATAGCTGTGGAAGAGTGAAGTGGAGAAAACACCCCGATATGGAGGAGATTGGGGTGGAGAGGATGCAAGAGAAAGAAGGAGATTGCATGCACAAGGTGCACAGAGACTATAAGAATGTTGAATAAAGAAGATATGGGGGTTGTTGTTGGGAGTGATTAAGGTGTGAAGAAGGAGGCAGAGCGCAGCAGCAGAAATGTACAGAAGGGGAATGGTGCATTGAAGGGACGTGGCAAGAGAGCATAAAAGGCAAAAGAACAGAAAGCGCAAGGAGTGTGCAAAATACACTGATGCAAAAAGAGCAGCGTAGTGTAGCAGAACAGTGATGAGACCGATAAGCCATTGAAGAACTCTATATCACTGTAATAAGTCATAATAGCAAAGATTTATATTTCAAGGTGGTAGGGAGGTGTTAGAGAGGACTGTTGTCCTCAGAGGTTCAAGTGGGTGCTTGAACAAAGGGAGTTGTAGCTTCCATTTGGTTTCAGCCAGAGAAACCAGGGTGGCAGGGTGGTGCAAGGGAGAACTATTGTTCTCTGTTATATAGGTTGGTGCCTGTGTGACTGGAAGTTGGTGCTTCCATCCAGTTGGTGTTGGAACACTTAGGGAGTTGGTGCTTCCATCCAGTTGGTGCTGGAACACTTAGGGAGTTGGTGCTTCCTTCTAGTGGGTGCTAGAGAAACCAGGGAGTTGGTGCTTCCTTCTAGTTGGTGCTAGAGAATCTAGAGATTTGGTGCTCTCTGCAAGTAGCAACTTGCAAAACAGAGGTTGTAGCCTCATTATGAGTTGGTTCTCATATGTATGATAATGTAAAGAATGTACAGATTACTTATCATATAAAGAAGAAGAGGTTTTTACCCTTTATGGGTTTCCTCAGGAAATATTTGTCTCTGTGTATCTCATATGTGTGAATGATGTTGAATGGTCTATTGCTTACTTCCCTGCATTATTTTGATTGTCATTGAGTGATCTGGAAAGAGTTTAAAATAAGTATTTTGTTTAAGCAAGGTTAGAACTGATTCACCCCCCCACCCCTCTCTCAGTTGTCCAATAGAAACGGTGTCGTTAGACACCACCAATCTTCTTCAAAGTTTATTGTTCTTCTTTTATACTGTAGATTTTATTATTGTTCCTCTCAAGGTTACCCCCAATCCCCAATAGGATATTCGAAGAGGGAGTGGTTTTCATCCTCCACCCTCTTAGTATCACAAAGATGACAAATTATTTCATACCACAACGTTTCAACATTTGTCCAATGCCCAATTTCACTATGGAGCTCATGAGAGTTCATTTTTATTTTAGTAGTGTTAATTTTCTTATTTAAGTTAGTGAGATAGCAAAAAGATACTTTTGATATTCTAGATTGGAGTTAATGATCTCTTTATAGTACAATAGCTCTCCCTTATTCTATACTTATTCATTACATCATAATGTCTAGACTCTAGATTTAGATGTGATAGCATCTTTAATGGTATCAATATTCTAGAGAGTGAACTTTTCCTTTATTTTCCAATAGTTTAGACAAGAATTAACATCGTTATGTCATCCTCTCTTAAGTCACAAGTGACTTTGATTAGAATTTGAAGCAATGCTAGGAATCCTTTTGTATTTCATGTCAGTTATATTGTGCTTGTACATTAGGCACCTAATCATAACCATACTCTCAATGTGTGGAAGACCAACTTCTAAGAGGAGGATTGGACAAGGTGTATTGCTTTTAAATTTAAAATTATAAATTATAAAATGCTTCTAGATTTGCTTAATTTTCCTCCAAGATT
>ML785400.1:229558-240110 GCA_009831015.1 Picea engelmannii
TTTTTTTTCCATGAACAAATCTTATATTCGATATTTCAAAGTTGAAATTAGAATATACATCATCATGTGTAAACAACATTTTAGAGTCTTATCTATCAACTAACTTTCGAGCCATAAAGAGGCAAAAACTTTGATATATTTCCCTTGTAACACTCCTAAAAGAAAAATGACATAATTCAAGTTATCACGAAGCTTAGATTCCTACAAATTGTGATGGAAAGAACACAAAAAATCATTTTTGTTAAAAAAATTCCCTTGGAGTTCATTCTATCAACTTAAAACTAAATCAAGCTAAACTTGTACTCATCCATAGCTAGGACCTTTTTGTCAACTCGATAGAGAGATATCATAGCAATAACCTATTCCAAATGTTATTTATAAGCACCATATTAAAAGTTTTCCTAAAGTCAATGAAGCAACATAAGAGATTAATTTTATTTCGACATTTCTCTGCAATAATCATAACATTAACTAAGTAGTCTGTGATTGAATAATAGTTTCTAAAACGAGCTTGGCCTTTAGCCTCTTTTCCCTAATAATTCCATATAACTTGGCTAGAAGAGGATTAAACATAATGGTCCTATAATTTGAGAGATTATTTTTGTCACCACTTTTATCAATAGGAATAATGAGACTTTGAGTCCATGGTTTAGGGAAACCCTAATTCACTACCATATCGAAAGGCTTATGAATGTTAGGGTTAAAATGAGAGCCTCCAAATTTGAGTATTTCCAGTTGATAATCTTCGATGTCCTTAACTTTTCTTTTTGCTAGACGTTTAAATCCAAACTCAATATCCTCCAAATAAAAAGCATTTTGCTTTATAATAAGGATTTGAATGATGTCAAAAATATTAGAGTATTCATAAAGCCTTCTAAAACATGAATTTAAATTATCATGTTTTTGTTAATATCTTTCATACTCAAGGAAAAAAAATGAATGCTAGTCGAAAAACCCTCCCCAGGCCATGTGCGCACTCACTGGAGCGCCCCCTTCACACCAGCCCCCTCGCCATGGCCCCAGGAGCGGGACCTGAGGCTCCCCCGCCCCCTCTCCCTCCTGAGATTGACGCTTTCAGGAAGTTGGTCGCTGGATGCAATAAACGACTTGCCTCGAATTCGCAACAGAAATTCGTTAAAAAACTGGACAGCATCCCTTCAATCGACCTACCACTAGAAGAAACCTGTAGATTTGCACTGAACTTGGTTGAGTGGGGGCTCATTGGGCAGTTCACGAGCTTATGGGCCTCTCCCAAAGCCGTATATGCGTGGGTGCAAAGGAACCGGTGTCCTCTAGTACAAGAAGGCATCAGAAGCCATCTAGTTGGCAGGGGATTCTTCGTCTTTGTTTTTGACAATATAGAAGACAGAAACCTCATCTTTAGGAATGGACTATATTTTATGGGACCTCAAGGTCTGTACCTAAACAAATGGTCTCCAAATTTCGATCCAACGCAAGACGTGCCTTCAGTTGTTCCGATCTCGGTGTGTCTTCCTCATTTATCCCTGCATTGCTGGAATCCAAAGTCCCTAGAAGCCATTGGAAATACCCTCGGAAAATACAAAAACAAAGCTGACAGAAAGGAATAATATTCCTGTGCAAGAATATACATGGAAGTCGATCTGGAGGTTGGACTCCCGAAAGCCATACAACTAAAGGTTGCAGACTGGTCTTACATCCAAGAATTGGAATATGAACAGCTTCCATTTAAATGCAGGTATTGCCATGGCTACGGTCATTTTGCCCGGCATTGAAAAATGAAAGCTAAGGAGGAGGTGGAAAACTTGAAAGGCAATCAATGGACACAAGTTCAGAAAGAAGCCCCGTCAAAACAACAGTAGATCTAAAGGGAAAGGGTTGTCAAAGGGGCTCGGCACCCCCACTGCAAGGAATGCCCTTGGGGAAGGGAGCTCAGCGTTCCCAATCCCAGAGTCTTCCAAAAACCCCTTTGAAATCCTCAGCAGCCCTCCAGAAATCTTGGAACCAATGATTGAGGAACTGGAACAGCAAACCCTCTCTCCCACAATAGGGAAAAACAATGGTGAGATCCATCTCAGCCCCCCAATTGGAGCCTCCTCCTGCCCTTCCTACACAGATATAATAAAAAAGAAACCTTCGGAAAACTCTGGATCTTCGGAGGATGAGTCTTTTGAAAGACCTTCAAAAAGAGCAGGGAGAAAATCACATAAAGAAGCAAGAGAAGAAGAAGTTGAGAGGCAAAAAATGCAAGGAAGCCAACCCACCATTGAAATGTCCATCGGAAGGAATACCAGAACAAGACCTCCCAAGGGAGCCCCCCCCCCTGCTCCAATAAATAATGTGTATAGCCTCTTGGAATTGCAGAGGCTTGGGGAATTTCGAAGGCCGAAGCAGTCAAAGATCTTCTGAAAATCGACCCTCTCAAGATTCTCTTTCTCCAAGAGACAAAAATTGAAGGGGACACCCTTCTAGAAATCAGCAAACAAAAATGGAAGAAAAATGCAGGCAAAGCCATCAGCGCAAGGGGCTCTTCAAGTGGCCTTGCAACCTTGTGGGCGCAGGACAAATTTCATTTAGAAAGCTTCTTCGAGACTCAGCATTGGATTTTCACTGAACTCCGTCATATTCCAAGTAAGATCTCTCTCTCTCTCTTCAATCTTTATGTTCCTGTCAGGTACTATGAGAAGAAAGATTGTTGGCAAACACTAGCAGATTTTTTAGAGATTTTCTCCCCTTCAAACATCATTCTAGCTAGAGATTTAAACCTTATATTCGAACCAAAAGAAAAGAGAGGAGGCAATAGTAGCAGGGACCAAATGCTCCCCTTCGTTGAGGAGTTAGTTCATCAATGGGACCTCCTTGATTTCAAGCCTTCGAAAGGCCTTTACACCAGGACAAACAATAGAGTTGGGGATGATCACATCTCAGCTCGCTTGGACAGATTCTTAATTCAGAGCACATTTATACAAGAAAGAAGGATAATCTCCTCCAAGATCCTCCCAAAACTGACTTCTGATCACAAACCTATCCTCTTAAATTTGGAAGAAGAATAAAATATGGGCCCAATCCCTTTCCGGTTCAGCCCTCTTTGGATAGAAAAGAAGGGATTTCTTGAAACTGTCCATTCAGCTTGGTCCTCTCCTACTTCAGGGTCTCCAAGCTTTGTGTGGGAGCAGAAATTAAAAGAAACAAAACATGCATTGAAAACCTGGGTTAAAAATCCCATGAATACTCCACTGAGACACGGACAAGAGATTGTTCAACAATTATAAGATTTGCAAGTTGAAATGGAGACCAAAGACATATTCAACTCAGATCTAGAGAAAGAACAAGCAGCCCAAAACAAAACTTTATGTGTTTTTCGTTATGAAGAAGAGTATTGGAGGCTTAAGTCTAAAAGCTTGTGGCTAAAAGCTGGAGATCGAAACACCTCATTCTTTCATCGGAAATTCAAAACCCACCTCTCCTGAAACCACATTTTCGAAATCACCTCCTCAGATGGATTGATCCACAAAGGGTTTGAGCAGCTCAAGGTTGCAGCAGAAACACACTTCAAGGGACTTTACAAGGAAGAAGGATCTGGCTCTGAAGAGGTTATCTCAGATTTCCTCTCACACATTCCCCCTCTCGTAAGCAGGAACGACAACTCAGCACTCATGAAACCTTTTTCTGAAGAAGAAATCAGCAACGTCATTTGGTCCATGGAACCTGACAAAGCCCCAGGACCAGATGGATTCACAGTCCATTTTTATAGAGCATGTTGGGACGTAATCAAGACTGATCTTTTGAGGATGATTAAATCTTTTCACCAAAGAGCTAAAGTCGGAGGCACCACTAACTCCACCTTCTTAGCTTTAATTCCCAAAGAAGTTAACTCGAGCTCCTTCGAAAGATTCAGGCCTATCTCGCTCTACAATGCTTCTTATAAAATTATGTCCAAGCTTTTGGCAAACATAATCAAGCCCATACTAGAGAAACTCATTTCCCCCATGCAAGGCGGTTTTGTCAAGGGGAGACATATTCTCGACAATGTAATACAGGTCCAATAATCCATACATTCCTGTCACCAACGACAAGAGCAAGGGATGTTGATAAATCTCGACATGGAAAACGCTTTCGACAAGGTAAACCTCTCTTTCCTGTACAAAGTTATCCTCTCTTTTGGGTTTTGCACTGATTTCGTCAAGTTGATAAAAACTTGCACTAAAAAGCCTTGGATAGCCCCTCTAATAAATGGCAAACCAACAAACTATTTTCAGGTCTCCAGGGGATTAAGGCAAGGCTTCCCTCTTTCCCCCTTCTTGTACATCCTGATGGTTGATACTCTAAGAAGAAAGTTGACCGCTGAAAAGAGGATCGGTACAGTCCCAAGCATTAGGCTGACGAAAGGAATTGACCCAATCAACCATGCCCTCTTTGCAGATGTTCTCTCATGCTAGGTGGAGCCTCTGTAAAAATTGAAAAAAGCTTCAACAAAATACTCCAAAGCTTCTGCAACATCTCTGGAGGGCTTATCAATAAAAGAAAAGGTGTAGTGTTTGGGTGGAATGCAAATCAACAAACTATTCAACGAATAGGCCTTTACCTGGGCTTCTTGGGAAAAAATAAAGTATTTGGGACTTCCCTTAACCCTGGGATCCAACAAAGCCTCTATGTGGGAAGAAACCATAAGCAAATTCAAAGCTAAAATCTCAGCCTGGGGTGGACAGTGGTTCACCAATGTTGGGAAACTCACCCTCATTAAATCAATCATGTTCTCCCTGCCAATCTACCATGATTCATTTCTCTTGGCCCCGAAGGAAATCACAAATTAGATCACAAAGATGATCAAAAACTCCCTCTGGCGTGGAGGCAAAGGCAACCAAAAGAAATATCACTTAGTCAAATGGGAAACTGTCAAACGCCCCTATGTTGAAGGTGGCCTATAGGTAAGAGACCCTGAGCTTGCAAACCTAGCTTTGGGAGGTAAAACTATCTGGAACCTTTATGCAAACCACAGACATCCAGTAAGCAATCTCTTAAAAAAAAAAATATCTCAATGGCGCCTCTATGAGAAACCTCCAGGCAGTGAACATCCCCAAAGGAACCTTGATCTGGAATCTTTGCAGGTGTGGATTAGAACCCTTTCAAAATCATCTTTTTTGAATCCCAGGGAATGGAAAAAATACTATGTTGTGGCAAGACAGCATTATGGGCAACACCCCCCTCATCGAATCGGAAGATCTCATGGAGATCCGCGCGTGGCTCTCTCAGCATGGAGTCAACAAACTCACAGACATCTCTGTGTGGGATGACTCAGGAAGATGGAAAAGTTGGGATCTCTCGGGCATTCCAAATCAAATGCATTCGTAAAAATCCATCCTCCTTGTTGCGTTGACGGACTGTGCTTTTGTACATCTCCTCTCAAGGGATAAATGGGGATGGGGCAATTCTAGCTTCTACTCAGTAGCCCAAGGCTATAACACTCTACATCCCCCTCAAACTCTGAATGAGACAGCGAACCTCTGGAAGCATATATGGGACCCCCTCGATCTTCCAAAAGTAAACTTCTTCAGCTGGGTTCTAATGCACAAGAAAACTTTAATAGGCGAAAATCTGGCAAAACGAGGCTTCATAGGTCCTCATAGATGCCCCATGTGTTGTCGTGCACCTAAAACGATGGAACATTTATTTGTAGACTGCCCATTTGCTCAAGAAGTATGGAAAATCTCTCTTCAAGGCCTCAATGCCACACCTCCGAGACAAATCTCAGTGAATGATTTATTCTCCTCATGGAAGGCGCGTTATCCTCAAGAGATCCAAAGCAGTCCAACCTGGAGAAGAATTTGGCAGGCCATCCCCAAATACATTTGTTGGAAAGTATGGTTGGCCAGAAACGACCAGATCTTCAACAACACATCGTCTTCCCCCACAACGGTGGCTACAAAATCAAAAGCTCTCCTTCTCGAAACAGTAGCAAATCACTTCGCCATGAAAGAAATTACTCTTCTCCCCGAAGAAAAGAAATGGACTGGAACCTTCACCTTCCGAGACAGAACTCAAACCATTGTTCACCCTTCAAAAACTCCATGTTGGCATTTGCGAGACAAAGATGCAGTTTTTCAAGATTGGTGGAGGCAGCAAGGCTTAGCCTTAATCTTTTTCGACGAAGCCTCCAAAGGAAACCCGGGGAATGTAGGAGCAGGTGGAGTGATTTAATCCTCTGATGGAAGCCGAAAAGACAGTTTCGGTTGGGGTCTGGGTCAGAGAACAAATAATCAAGTTGAAATTCTCGGGCTACTAAAAGCTTGTCAGATAGCGTGAGAAAAGGGTGCCAAAGAAATAGAAATCTTTGGAGACTCTGAAATCCTGATTAAGATTTTAAACACAAATGATCAATTCAGCAATCTAGTAATCAACAAGGCCTTACAAAGACTTCGTCAAGTGCTGTAAGACTTCTCCTCCCCTCGCTTTTACCACATCCTCCATGGATCGAACAAGGAAGCAAATGTAAAGGTGAATATGGGTTGCCTACTGCCCTCAAGAACTCTGAGGAAAAATGATGAAATCCCCTTGTGGACCCCCATCCCGTAATAAACAAGATGAAGTTCTCTTGTGTTGTTCACTTGTGTTGTTCACTTGTGTTGTTCACTTGTGTTGTTCCTTTGGGTTGTTCCCTTGTGTTGTTCCCTCGTGTTGTTCACTTGTGTTGTTCCTTTGGGTTGTCCCCTGGTGTTGTTCCCTTGGGTTGTTCCCTTGTGTTGTTCCCTTGAAGTTGTTTCCATGGGTTGTTCCCTTGTGTTGTTCACTTGTAGATTAAGTGAGATGATGTTCCTCTGTAATGCCCCCTTGTGGGAAGGTCAAACAGTTGTTTTGGCCTTGGCCCAATCGGATTCAATTCTCTAATAACATTACCCGTTTCAAAACTATAATATATGAATTTAAATTATTCAAAACTATATTATTCTTTTCCTTATATATATATATATATATAAGGAAAAGAATAATATAGTTTTGAATAATTTAAATTCATATATTTTTTTTAACTGAAACGGGTAATGTTATTAGAGAATTGAATCTGGTTGGGCCAAGGCCAAAACTATATTTTCTTAAGCGTTGCGAATCGAGTTAGCAAAAATTTTATACTTTAAGATGAGGGAGCATTGGACGTTTTACAATTTTCTATTAAAAAATGGTGTGGAAGAATATTTCTTGCTAACCTTTAATTGTTTAAAAACTAGGGGTCCTAGTTGAGTAATTGCTTTCACTCCTTTTCTAAAAAGAGGTTGAGAATTTAGCAACACTAATCAATTTTTTTATAATTTAAGATGAGGTTATATAAAAAAATATGTGTGAAATAATATTGTTTGTTTGTGTTTTTTATATATTAATATTTAAAAAAAAAAACAATAAATTGAAATTAAATATTTAAGAAAAATAAAATTAAAAGGTTTTTTATAAATTTGATTTATTATATTTTTATAATTTAAAATAAAGTTATATATATAAATATATATCTATTTTTTATAATAAAAAAAATGTGTGAAATAATATTGTTTGTTTTTTGTTTTTTTTAATATTAATATTTTAAAAAGGCAATAAATTGAAATTAAATATTTAAGAAAAATAAGATTTAAAGTTTTTTTTATAAATATGACTTCATTATATTTCTTAAAATATCTCAATCAATATAAAAGAAATCACACACCGAAAATAAGGGAGAGAATCCAATCTCCATTTTCAAACACTGTGAGTGGGTTGATTTGCATGTGTAAGTCGGTTGAATTTTATTTTTTTGAGTCGGCTTCATTTGTTTCCAAATATATCTTCATCCATTTTAACGGACTCGCCGACGTATAAGGATTGAAGCTTATCCTTTCTATCTCGTGGAGGCTGGTGGTTGTGTTTTCTTTCGTATTTTGTTTTAAAACCTTTTCACCCACGTTTCCAGGGTTGAAGTTTATCTAATCTAAAATTCTATTATCTTCTTTGCCAGCACATTCATAATCCTATTATCTTCTTTGCCATGGGCAGATAACATAAAGGGCGTAGTTTAAAAGTTATATGTTTTTGTAGGTAATAGTTTGGTAATGTGATTTTCGGTGATATCTTAATTTTAGAGTGTTTAAATCTTGTTTTTGTTTTTGAATGTAGAAATCAATTCAGCTGACTCCAAAACTAAAATCACAAGTTATATGTTTTTTTCGGTAATAGTTCTAGTAATGTGATTGTTTGAATGTATAAATCAATTAAATTTCCTCCAAAACCAAAACCACAAGTTATATGTTTTTTTAGGTAATATTCTGATAATGTGATTGTCAAAATCTTAATTTTACATTGTTCAAATCTTATTTTTGACTGTATCAATCTATTCAGCTTTCTCCAAAACCAAAACCAACTATTTTTCAAATTTTCTAACTTGATTTCACAAACATCAATAAAATATTAAAAGAGAGTAAAAACTTACAATGTTTAGACTACCTCTAACAGAAAGTAGGTGTGGTTTAATTTATTTATTTTCAACATCTATTCCACTGAAATTTGGTAATTATAATCTTATTATTTCTAAAATGTGATGAGAAAATTCAATTAAATTAATCTTATAGTTGGTGATGAAAATAAATAAATAAATAGATAAATAATAATAGCTAGCATATTCTCTTAATGGGTGAATGGGAATGTTGAAGTAATGAAGGAAGGTGTGCATAGTATTATGTAAATTGTTGTTTGTTTGTTTGTTTTACACCCAAGACATATTGGTATGGCTATGGAATAAATACATGTTTTTTGAAATATCTTGAATCAATAAAACACATTGTGAAAATGTGTTGTAAATATATTAAGAAAGAGGTTGTAAGTGAGTTGAGAAGAAACATTGTAAGAAATAAGAGGAATCCATGACATATGAAGGACAAAGACACGTAGTATATACCACATAGTTATGGAGTACATTCATTGATCTGAGAAGAGTAAAAACGAGTTATAGTGACAAAGCATCTAAGTGTGCTTCTTCTTTCTTTCCCAGTGCAACAAATACACTATCTTGCATTTTTGTATAACGTTCAAAAGAGAATAAGGGTGAGATTCACAAACTCGTTAATGATTTGACATGCGATATTGTTGTGAAGGTTAACTCTTGCCGTTCAACCTTTCCAATGTCTATGGTTGCCTTGGATAGTGTTAAGCCTTGGGATTTAAGTATAGTCGAGGCCCATGTCATTTTGAGCGGGATTTGTTTCTTTTTGCCCCATTTTATGGATGGGATTGATATTTTTGGGGGTTGATATGGTCCCATAGTGGACATATATATGTATCAAACTCCACAACAACATATGTTGGCAAGTTTGGAGGGTCGACTCCTTGTGTGTAGGAAATTTGGGTGACCACTCTCAATGCTCCATTAACCAATCCTACTTGGATCCATAAATTGCAAGTCAACATAACATGTTGGTCAATACATAACAAGAAATTTTGGTCCATTTGGTGGTCATCGTCTTCCTTACAGATAGAATAGCTCAGACATTTTGTGATGTTGTGTGTGATTGGTCTGTTCAATGACTTTTAACATTTGTTTATTAAGTTGGGAGACCAAAATATTTGTTGCAAATAGGTGTATGGTTGCATCAAAGGATTTTCATTCTATTGTAGACAATGATGTATTTGTTTGGGACTAAAGGAATTGCCAGTGTTGTTGTAGCAGAGTTGCATTCCTGATGTTTGTCAACAAGCAGTGAAAATGGATTTGCTTTCCATCATGGCCCTACTGGTTGAAGATTGTTTGCAAGGTTACAACAGTGGTGAAGGAGTTCCACAAATATTTGCCCGGTGTTGCCCCTGCATACAAAGGTGTGTCCATAAGAGGCGCCATCTATCCTAAATCTCTGACAAGAATTATAGAGCAGTGACCGAATGGAAAATTGTTTTTTTCTGGAAATGCTTCATGTAGGCAGCTTTCAATCTGCACAAACAATTTAGGCCCTATGGATCCCATCTCATCAATTAGACCATAATGGATATGTTTCATCTCTTCCTCAAACACTGCCAATGTTAATGCTTATAAATGCTAGAAGTTTTTTATTAGAATCTTAAGTGTTGCTTGTATAGTGGTTTCTTTTATGTTGAAAGTTGCAACTCTAGTGGGAGTGAGAACTAGTATTGGACTATGTCCATAGGGATAGTGTGCATTTAACAAAGCTTTAATGCAACTGATTAGGTAAGATTTTCCAGTCCTAGTTGTTCCTTGGATGATCATCATCGAGGGTTCTGGATTTGTTTTTTATGTGAATGTTGTAATATTACGTCGAATGCCTGGCATTGTTTGTGTGACAATGTATTAACCCATGGATTGACATGTTGGCTCCTTTGTAGCACATCCATACAAGGTCAGTTGGTTTTGATGAACTATGGTGCAAAAGTAAGAACTACTTCTGGAATTTATGGGTTGTTCCAACAATAATTGGTCTCAAAGTCATGAATTCCAAGGATGTCAAGCTCATTGAAGTCTATATTAGCAGTAGGGATCAATATTGATAATAATTCTCACTCATTTATCTCCATGTCAGGATGCATCTGTGTATCATTGTCTTTAGCTTCA
>ML785400.1:241299-259084 GCA_009831015.1 Picea engelmannii
GAAAATTTTGAAGGTGGCATCGAAGGGATTCAATAGTGGTTGGCATGTTATTCTCTTGGCTCTTCTTTACAAACATTTCAACACTTGCCTAACTACGATGGTGCATGATGAGGTTATATAGGAAGTAGCAGAACCTTTGATGGCTACCAAATCCGTTGTAATGATATCGCATCAAGTGGAGTGCATATTGGTCAATGTGAATGGTTCTTTGTTGTGGTTGGTCATGTATTGCATGGCCATTCGGAAAAAGTGATGGAAATCCCATATCAAATAATCCCTCAGTAGTATATTCATTCAATGGTGCTACTCCTATTTGTGGGTATTCAATCATATTTGCCAACTTTGTTTTGGACAAATTTGTTGATTTTCGTCATTTCTCAATGCATATTAGGAAAACAAAAGGAAAAATAAAATTGGTTTTTAGTAAAGTTTGAGTCGTCTTGGAATGTATCTAAATTATCAAAATAAATGTTGCGGAGTTTAGTAGAGATGTATGTAGCTACAATGAGAATTGCAACAGTTGAGATGTGGTTGGGCTGGACATATTTATAATATATACCATGGTGTATCTTGTAGAGAAGCGCATTCATGACATGAGATTTGGTCACATAACAATCATATGATTTTCCCTCTATTCCATGCCTTCTAACTACAAAAATGTCCAAATCTTCAAGGTAGCGTGGGAGGTAATTAGCAATTGTGTTAATTTTTTGTGGGAAACTAATAGTGTGACCTCCATATTTGTATTGCCCACCTTGAGCATGGTTAACTTGAAACAGTGGGCTCACTCGAGCGAAAATCATTTCTTCTACTTTAGTAAGAATTGATAAGACAAGAGGTTGGTCTCTAGTATCCATATTATTCCATTTAGAGAAGAGGTGGCCATTAGTTTCTATGTGGCAATGAGAACAAATAAAACCATTGGCTGATATGGTTGTACAAATCCCAGGGTAAGACTCCATACAAGTATTATTGGTACGTGTTTTGGACAAGGCATCGATATGAGTACGAAATGTTTTAGTAATATGGGCAAAGGATTGGTGTTGAGTATGTTCAATTAGGATTCCATGGAAAGGTGCTTTTCCTTGGATCTTGTAGCATGTCTACGCTTATTTAGTTCATCTTTGCGATGTGCATATTGTTTGTGACGCTTCTCATTTTCTAGGGCATTTGGTGTAGATGGAATACTATTGATTTTGTTGGTGACATTGAATTTGAGGTTGGAGGACGTATGGGAGTTATTGAAGAAATGAATGTTGTTTTCAATATTTGATGATAGAAATGGTAACGATGTGTTTGATGTTGAAGTCGATGGAATAATGTTTGGTTGCATAATGTTCTTTGCCAGTGGAACATTGATTTCTTTTAGATGAGGTAATGTCGTCAGGCAAATGGGAATGCTGAAGTAAACCAAGGGAGATTTTCATATTAATTTCTAAAAAAAATTCATAACCATGTACCTATCAAAACTCTAAATCTTTTTTGGGTCCTTAACAATATTTTTTTTTTCTTTTACAAGTTTCTCGTTAATTGTTTAGTCGTCACTCAAGTAAGATGAAAAAAGATAACTCTAACTACAATATTGTGATCCTTATCTTTAACAATGTTAAAATGAGAACATCCATAAATTACTTTAGCATTGATGTTAAAAGTATGTTGTTTAGACGATTTGAAATGAATGTTTAGAACAAAGGTTTTATTTTTAGTAAAAAAATTATAATAAATAAATAACATGGTTGATTAGTGAAACATGTGGTAAAGGAGGTAGATGTTTTAATGGAGATAGAATAATTCTAATAACAAGTATAATAAATACAAATTATTTTTACACATGATAAATAATAAATAGAACATTTAACTAAGTGATTCTTAAACATCCATGTGTTTCCTTTCCATGTTAAAAAATATTAGACTACGCATAAGTCACTGGAATGGATTTGAAAAATCCTAGACATAGGCTTCACACACACACACACACATGTCACAATAGTCGTCAGGCCACCACATCAAATGTGAAGATGGACATACCTTGTGAGAGTACAAGCATTGAACACCTCGGGTGGCAAAGTGGTGTATGGGTAGCACCAACAAGAAGAAGAACAACAATATGTTCATGGTCGAGTCGATCTATGGTTTAATAGAAAATTGTAGAATAAATTATGTCGAGTTTGTAAGTGAGAGCAAGGACTGTAGGTGCCTCAAATACCATAGAAGTTGACGTTAATAAGCCTCTTGGATTGGCATCAGGGTAGAATTCTAGTGGTGGTGTTTTAATAATAGTTTTTTTTCTCTCGAAATTCATAGGTATCTCTTTATCATTGAGTTTCCATGGTATATTGGTTTGTGGATGATGAAAATTGGACTCATTTTTCCAGAGAATTCAAAATGGTGGTAATATTGAAAAAGCTAATTTAAAAGTTGAGGATCAATGTTTGAACAGTAGGTTTTTTTTTAGATGAACTTTGGCTAGTTGACAAGTTGGGGTTCACCAAAACTGTCATCCAAGCAAAATCAGATTTAGTTTATTTTGTAGTAAGCAGGTTAGCCTATATTTCATATCCTTGATAATTGTCTAATAATAATTAAAAATTTTACTTTTTGTGCAACCTAATGGGATCACTTTCATGCGTGTGACTATGTTTGTTAACATAACCCTATCTGTGAAGGCAATTAGCATATGAACCATTAATCTGTACTTTGGATTTTAGAAAGATTGAGGTTTCCTAACATAGTTGTTTACAGGGTCTAATTTTGATGTTGTGATTACCGTATGTGATAGTGACCATGAGTTTGAGAATTGAACTCATAACCAATTATTGGCAGTGACTTGAGCATTGAGTAACCTTGTTTTGTCTTTTTATTTTAACACGTTTTGAATAGCTATCAAATGAATATTATGTGTTTTTAGAGGTGCATAAGCCAATGTCAAAAGTTTAGTGAAAATATCGACCCCTCAATTAGGGAGGAAATTAATTTAAAACCGGTTCTCTGTTATCACCTTTGGTTCCATTTCATTTGATCCATCCCGGTTTCTCACAAACCTAGTGAACACACATTTGTCTTGATTATGGATACATATACACTTTGACTAAACCATTTTATAAGAAGGCATACCTGGGCACGTCAAAATAGAGGTTATTTATTTATCTTCCTGGTAAATTGACAGCAAGAGCTTGGATGTTTGCATTGTAAAATGGTCGAACATGTGATACGGCCATTTATTTTATCTTTGTCATATTGATTCCAATTATAACAATGACCCATAATAGTCATTTATTCTATGCGCATTGTCCCAAGAAAATACTTTTTTTAATTAACTATTGTTTTTTAACATGGAGAAATTGCAAGTGTTTGCTCAAAAAACTTGAATGGTCATCCTTTTGAAATTGTGATTTTCTCTTCACTAATTGCCATGGAATCTCGCACGTTTCTAATTATACCATATTTAAGATATTTTGTCCCTTGAATTATTAAAATGGGTTATCTCTACTATGAAATATTCTAGTGTTTCTATGTTAGAAGTCTCAAAACATTTCTGATTGGCCTGAACTGTGATTCAATATGCATAATGAATATAGTGATAAGAGAAGAAATATTATCATCTAATAATTCAAAGCATAAACGATTCGAAATCATTTTTTATTGTAGAATAATCTAAACATTTTTGTCTTTTTCGTTATTAAGCACTGGGAGGCATGGGCATAGAGAGAAAATATTTGGTAAAAGAGGTTATCTTAGCATGTTGTAAGGGTAAGGGTAGTTGAAGGAATCACAAAGATCAATAGTACCGATGAAAACACAATTGAAAATTCTAGAGTGGGCAATGCATATGAAGTTGTACATCTCTTCAGTTCCCATCTTTATGGATCAATGCTCAATATTTCTCTTACATAAAACTCTAAATATTTTGGCTAATTTGTCATTTCTTTTTCATGGTGTTATGTTCCAAATATTTTGGCTAATTTAACATTTTTTTTTGCAAGGTGTTATGTGTTAAACTTATAATACCCAACACAATGGTAATTTAGCCAACAAATTTTAACACAGAAATTTAATTTCAACTCAAAAATTAAAATATGATCTATGCTAAAATTATACCAGTTGAGTATACATGCATGCATAATAGACAAAAAAAAAAGGCAAACACACACAATGACACAGTATATACCCTGGAAACCCCAGTGTGGGGAAAACCAGCTAAGACGGGAGCTTTATTAGGCTTTCTGAGAGAAGCTACAACATAAAAAACTAAATAGAAAATTCTTACAGCACAGTAGAAGAATTTTTCTTAGACTTGGGCCAGCAAACCAAGTATTGTTCAGCCCAGCAATCTCCAGCTTGTATGGGCTCCTTCTGGTTGTCTTGTACGGCTAGGTACGGCCTCTTCTTATGGGTGTACAACTATGTTGTGTGCATCCCTAATTGTTTCTCCAAAAACCCTCTAATTCGGCCTCTTCTCTCATCCCGATATGCTCATAAAATGGTTGTTTTGTTGTTGTTGTATGTGGCTCTAAGGGTGTCCTCTTTCTGCTACACAATACGACCTCTGAATGGCCTCCACTAGCTTCCCTAGTTCAGCTTAGAACTCCCCCTCTTCAGCAACTCAACATGTAGCTTCTCTCAACCTAGCTCCCTCTCTTGTCTTGCTCATCCAAATGATAGAATGAGGTGCCCAACACCCTTAGCCTCCTCTATAACCAGCCTCCCTCACTCGTTGCCTTGGGATTCATGCCCAACAAAGACTCCAATGGTCCAGATTGAGGTACCTCCTCTCTTTGGACCCCACGCAACACTAAGGTTGTGTGCCTCCTAGGAAGGTCCCCACACAACACTAAGGCTATGCGCCCTCCTTAAAAAGGCCCCACAATCCACTAAAAATCATAATTATGCGTAATTGCTTAAGCAGGACTTAGGCTAAGTTAATTTAGTTGATTTGGGTTAATTTATTGTCCTATGCATGCCTTGGACACTAGGCAAGTGCAAGGACACCTTCTGCTGCTACAAAAATCAACACTCCCTCTTAGTGAGAAAGTTGTTTTGCACAACCCCCAACTTGTCCCTGAAGTAGACAAATTTTCCTTTCACCAAAGGCTTCATGAGTATGTCTGCAATCTTCTCACCGGTTGGCACATATTGTAGCTCTGAACCTTTCTACACGTAGTCTCGAATGAAGTGGTACCTTATCTAATGTGTTTGGACCTATCATGAAACATTGGATTTTTAGAGAGCTCGATGCATCTCTGATTGTCATAGTGAATTATTGTTGTGTCCAACACTCGATCAAACAAGCCTATGAGTAGCTTATGAAGCCAAATGGCCTCACATGATGCCAAGTTGGCTGCCATATATTCAAACTTTGAAGAACTCAAGGCAATTGATTTCTACTTCCTATTGAATTAGGAAATATCCCATGAACCCAAGTTGAAACAACAACCTAAAGTGTGTTTCCTGTCTATATTGTTGTCTGCCCAATCTGCATCCGAATAACCCACAAGCTTCACTCCATCCCCCTGGATATAGCTCAATCCAAACTCGAATGTCCCATGTAGATACTTCAACACATGTTTTGTTGCCACCCAATGTACACGCTTAGGCTCTACTATGAATTGATTGAGTGTATTGACAACAAAACACAAATTTGTTCTAGTGTTAACCATATACACAAGAGAGATAATGAGTTTCCTGTAAAGAGTGGGATCCACTCCCTCTGACTTGGAAGCATCTATCTTCTTCCAGTTAGTAACCATGGGTGTTGTCATGGAAGCATCTATCTATTTATAATTTAAGATGACGGAACATTGGACGTTTTACAATTTTCTATTAAAAAATGGTGTGGGAGAATATTTCTTGCTAACCTTTAATTGTTTAAAAACTAGGGGTCCTAGTTGAGTAATTGCTTTCACTCCTTTTCGAAAAAGAGGTTGAGAATTTTAGCAACTCTAAATATTTTTTTTTTAATTTAAGATCAGGTTATATAAAAAAAAACTGTGTGAAATAATATTGCTTGTTTTTGTTTTTTATAATATTAATTTAAAAAAAAAACAATAAATTGAAATTAAATATTTAAGAAAAATAAAATTAAAAGGTTTTTTATAAATTTGATTCATTATATTTTTATAATTTAAAATAAAGTTATATATATATAAATATATATCTATTTTTTCAAAAAGAAAAAGGTGTGAAATAATATTGTTTGTTTTTTATTTTTTTTAATATTAATATTTTAAAAGGCAATAAATTGAAATTAAATATTTAAGAAAAATAAGATTTAAAGTTTTTTTTTATAAATATGACTTCATTATATGCAGCGAATCAGTGGTGGCTAGCTAATTGTGATGGAGAGAGTGTTGGTCGGTAAGCACTTCACCTGGGGGCTTACACTGCATGCCAGGATGGTAGGGCAGCTGGACCACTGTCGGTCCACGGATACTGGAGAGTTTTCCTTCGGGTCCATCCTGGTGGCCTGGTTTTTGGAGAGGGTGCCTATGTTGCGCCCGAGGATTTTATTGGGTGCACCTGGGGCATGAGAGCCATGACTAAAGCGGTGGTCGAATGTTTTGCTTCGCCATGGTGGTGGTGAGGGCGGCCACTTCTTTACTGTTGAGGCGGCGCAGGTGTGGCGACAGATGCCGTAGGTGATATTACAGTACCCCTATGCCGGGGTTGACTTCTGGGAGGATCCGGACATGGTGCTACATCTAGGGGAGGTGTTTGACCATCGAGGTATGTTGATGATGTTGATATATATGTTTTTTGTTTGAGATAGCATGACATATGTATATGATATAGATGTTGATACTATATGTTGCTTGTTTGTATGTGCAGATGTGGCACCTCGCGGGCGCAAGGTGGAGTTGCAGAGAGCGTCGACTCGTCAGGAGCCAGAGAGACCGCCGTGGGGAGGGCCGCGTGTTGGAGAGAGACGTCGGCGTGAGGACGTCGCGACGCGACCAGCTGACCTGGAGAGAGCAGCGAGGAGACGTCGGTTTGATGACCCTGGTGCTGGGCCATCACATGCTCCTCCGGCGGATGCCGGAGTAGATTTTGAGGACATACGTCGTCACCTGGAGGCGGTGTTACAGGACGTGCCTGAGGGCATCCTGGAGCAGTGTGTGGGGATTCTGTCGCTATGGCAGGCCGTGGTATGACGAACAGCAGTAGCTAGTGCTGCAATGAATGGACAACTACCTCTGGGGCAGGAGGGACCAGTAAGGGGTGGGAAACCATCGCCTAAGGGAGGGGCAGGCGGTGGTGCTCTAGAGGCACCTTGAGTGGTGCTCTATGTATTGATGTATTTTTTGTATATAGGCTGGTGAGCCCATTTTGTACTGAGGTGCTTCATTGGCCTGCGGATACTTGTATTTTTGTATGTAAACATTTGGATGGCACTGTAGACCGTTCGATATATACATGAGTATACATTTTGAGATCTATGTGGTGTTTACATGTGTTTTGTTAATGTATTGATGATGTCTAATCTATATATGTTGTGACAGGTTTTTGATATGTTATGTATGTGTAGAGGTAGCTTGATGTGATATATGCTAGTCTAACACAATATTAGCTAGGTTATCTGTAATTTGATTCAATTGTCTTGGAATATGTGTAAATGTAATGGAATCAAAATGTCTAGATAACAGTCTAACCTATAAGTATTTGCGAAAGAGGCAAGGATCGCGTATGCAGTACACATTGTTGAGCTGGAGAACGACTAGTTGAGAGTCGAGAAAGATGCTAAGGTGAAGAATACTATGATGTTGGGCATCGGCCAGGAGGCCAATGACGACAGTGTATTCGGCTTAGTTGTTGGTCGATGAACCCAAACATATGCCGCTTGAATGGAGCATTTCATGTGAGGGGGTGTAGAGAGCCCAAGCGGCCGAAGTGAGATTTTGTGTCCAACGGCTGGCACCGTCGGCGTAACCGATGTGGTAGGCCGGTGAAGGAAGAATCTGTCAATAGAACAAATGAGAGTTTAGACATGAGGGATGGAAAAAAGATTAAAAACACTATAAAAGAAATAACCTAAAGTAGAATGACTATGTTTAAGCATAAAATTTCTTTAAATACAACCCGTTGACGAGTTCTTTGAGAGAGAGGCTTTCGGGAGAGGCCAGGATGTATGCGTCTTTGGTGAGGCAATGTTGGATAATGTATGGGCCATGCCATAGTGACTCGAATTTGCCATGGCCAAAGGTATCATGAGCGATATCGTAAGCCAGGACGAGGTTGCCTTTGCGAAATGAGCAAAGGTTGACATGTCGATCAAAGGTAGCCTTTGATCGTTTTTTAGCTGCCTCATTGTTCTATAATGAAGATCAACAATCTTCATCCAGAGACTCTAAGTTCAGCAGGCGCTGCTCCATTGGAGCAGTGTCAGGTAATAGCTCAATTGTGGTGCGTAGGGTGGGAATTTCACACTCGATGGGAAGAGTGGCCTCAACCCCATGGACTAGGTGAAATGGTGTGAAACCAGTTGTTGTTTTCACAACCGTATGGTAAGCCCATAGCGCGGAAAATAACATATGATGCCAATTGGTCTTATGTTTATTAATTGTGTGTCGTCACATGGTCTTGGGGACCTTGTTAACTGCTTCGACCTCTCCGTTAGACTAAGGGTAATATGGTGAGGCAAACTCGTGGGAGAATCCTAACCGAGATGAGAGTTCGACGAAAATCTCATTCTTGAAGTGTTTCCCATGATCGGAAACCAGTTGGAGTGGTACTCCAAAGCAAGATATGACGTGGTTAAAGAAAAAATGTGTTGCGGTGTCAGTGGTGTTGTTGAAGGTGGGCATAGCTTCTGCCCATTTGGTGAAGTAATCAACTGCGACAACAATGTATTTGTGACCATTGTTGGAGGGGGGATTACAAGTCATGAAGTCAATGCCCCATTTACAAAAAGAGCCGGCAGTGATGACTGGATGGAGAAGAGCAGGTGGTGCTTGGGCTTTGTTGGCATAAAGCTGACACTTCTCACATTGTTTCACGACGTGAATGCAATCGTGAAACAAGGTACACCAGAAGTAACCTGTTCGGATAATCTTCTGAGTAGTGGATATTCCCGAAAGATGGCCCCCACATGCGCCGCTGTGGAAGTCGTTCAAGACTCTATCGGCCTCGTCAATGGTCAGGCATCGATGAAGAATGGTGTCGACTCCTCGCCGGTATAGGATATCTCCGATGAGGAGGTAGCGGGGGGCCTGATGGCGAATACGACGACGATCATCTCGTGAAAGGTGGTTACCGAACTTTTGAGTTTGGAGGTAGACGAGGAGGTCGTCGTACCAAGGATCATCCAAAGTGATGTGAAAGAGGTATTCGTCGGGAAAGTCGGTATTGACGGGGGCACTGGTGGTGTCAGAGGGGAGGGTCGTGACAAGTTCAGTGAGAACAAGGGCTTTCTTGCTCTTGGGTGTTGAGAATTCAAGATTGTACTCCTGAAGGATAACGATCCATCGAGAAAATTTGTCGTTAATTTTTCGACAACTGAGCAAGTATTGCATCGGGTTGGAATCTGCGACAACCTTAGTTGTGCGAAGCAGAATGTAGTGATGCAGTTTCTGGACTGCGAGGACGATTGCAAGAGCTAGTTTCTCTTCATGTTTATACTTCAAGGGTGGCCCTGAGAGGTTTTTACTAATTTAATAAATGACATGCTCATGATTGTCATCACCTAGCTGAACGAGAACTCCTGCTACTGAAACAGATGATGCTGATATGTAGAGGATATAGTCGCGACTGTGGTCAGGTGCACTGATTAAAGGGGCGTTGGAGAGCGCCAGTTTAAGATCGTCAAATGACTGTTGGGCATGTTCATCCCAATGAAATGGGATGTCGTGACATAGTAAGCGAAGGAAACCATGTGCGCGAATGGCGTAGTCTGGGACAAATAGCCGTAGAAAGTTAGCTTTGCCTTGTAGGCTCTGAAGTTGACGTAAATTCCAGGGAGGTGGAATTTTGGTGATAGCTTGGACTTTGAGGGGGTCCACGGTAATACCGCTTTGGGAAACGATGAAGCCAAGGAGGCACCCTGTGGTGACACAGAAAATGCACTTGAGGGGATTCAAGCGAATGTTGTACTGACGACACCGTTGGAAGATGATTCACAAATCATCAAGATGTTGGGTGCGTTTCCTGGATCGAGCTGTGAGATCGTTCAAGTATGCGAGGATGATATGAGCCAGATCGTGAAAGATGTATGTC
Source organism: Picea engelmannii (assembly GCA_009831015.1). Lineage (NCBI taxonomy): Eukaryota > Viridiplantae > Streptophyta > Pinopsida > Pinales > Pinaceae > Picea > Picea engelmannii. The sequence goes on from ML785400.1 coordinate 251,506, forward strand.
ATAGCCCATTGGAAAGTTGCGCCAGCATTCTTTAAGCCAAAAGGCATGACACGATATGCAAAAGTACCCCAAGGGGTAGTGAATGTGGTTTTATACTGATCGGCTGGGTGAATTTGAATTTGATTATAACCAAAGAAACCGTCCATGAAGGATAGAGCCTCGTGGCCTACGCAGTCGTCGATAATTTGATCAATGAAAGGCGTTGGAAAGTTGTCTTTGGGACACGCGTGATTGAGATCACGAAAGTCCGTGCAGACGCGGATAGTGCCCTATTTTTTGTTAACTGGTACAGAGTTTGAAACCCATGATGTATAGGCGATGGGGTAAATGAACCCGGCAGCGCGTAATTTGTCAATTTCGGCTTTGATGGCTGCTACTTTGGATGGGTGCAGCGGTCGTTGTTTTTGACCAACTTGTGTGATGTCGGGCTAGGTGTCGATGCGATGTTCGACGATAGAGGGATCGAGGCCAAGCATTTCCGTGTATGACCAGGCAAAAATATCCCGATATTCCTAAAAGAGGGCTTTATAGGCGGTGATTTCTTGAGGAGTGCAAGCAGCTCTAATGGTGATTTCCTCGATGATGTCATTTTTTATGGAAATGTCGATTTTAATGGTCGGGTAAATGTTGGCCATGTTGCCTTCTTCAAAAGCATCAGGGGCAGGAATGGGGTTCTTGAACCAGTCGATAGGCCCTGATGGGATAAAATCCTTGGTTTCGACCGCGTAGATGGGGTGTTTGTTAGGAGGCATGGAGGCTTCCTGTGGAAAGAAGAGTGCGCAGTGGTGTAGCGCATCCCATGGGTAGTCAAGGTTGTTTAACTCTTCAAGTATTTCCTCGTCACAGTGGAAGTGACGGGAATCCAAAGGGTCATGAAGAGTGATATCAGTGACTGTTGTCGTGTGGCTGCCCCCTAGTGATGAAGAAGCAGGAGGAACAACGCAAGGAGATGGTGATGGTTCACTTGACATAAACCAAATATCAAAGTACTGAGGAGTACCCGTGGTAGTTGGGTGTAAAAACTCCCTAGGGAAATGAGTGGGAGAGTTGGGGGGATTGGAGGGTGAATCCTCAGATAAGTAATCTAAGAACCATGGAGGTGTTGGAAGGGCCTCGGGTTTGGGAGAAATGACATGAAGAACCTCTAGTGACGAGGTAAGGTCAATTATTGACTCTGTGGGTCTGTGAAGCAAAGTCAATTGGTGTTGCCTGTATTCAATTATCATAGGACACTGGTATGTAAAGTGATCTAATGATTCACATAGAGAGCAAGGGCATCTCATGCGTTCATTGACTGAAGTGGTGACATAACGGATGTCAGTGATGTTTGGTAAGGATGACATAGCGGGACTGGGGTTGCTCTGGAAGCTTTGGCATACTGCGGCTAATGTCTGTCGAAAGCATGGTAATGTTGGGCAATGGTGGGTATAATGGCCATATTATGAACATATAGCGCAAGCAAATTTGGTTCGCAACCCTTTACTACTTGAATGGGGGGTGGTAGTGACAGTATTGGCGAGCGTTGAGGGAGTTTGATTGAGTGGAATCAAATTTCGTAACTCTGGTAGGGATGGGCAGTTGTTGGTTTGGTGTCCATCTTTCTCACAGAGTGCGCAAGGGGGTTGGACGCGTGGAGGAAGTGGAGTTGTGGGCTCCTTCTTCTTTCTCCTGCCCCTAGTTGTGGCAGAGAGGGTAGTGAGTGGGGGTGTAGGGGGTATGGTGGGAGTAAGTATGGGAATCGTCATTGGGATTCCTTCCATTTGGGGGGGAAGGGATAGTCGAGGGACCATCTCTAGTGGATGTAAATACCAAACCGGAATTGCCAATACCATATTAGGGAGGGTAAGCATTGCGGTTACCTGGAAAGCTTCGATGCCTAGTGGAGGGTAAAAGAAGGGGATTTGAATGATGGTTTGGGGAACTGTCTCCCAAACTGGGATATGTCCTTGGGGGGATGTGGAATCGTGGACTGGTGGGGTCGATGGGTTCGCAGGAGGCTCATGAGGGGGAAGTTCTGCGACTAGTGGGACATTAGATACGATAGAAGCCTCTCTAGGAGGAAGGGTATCCTCTGTGTGAGTTCCGTTGGATGATATGACGCATACTTGATTGGAAGGATGAAGGAGTGGTGGTGCTCCATGGTAAGTTCCTAACAATGATGGATCTTTGAAAATTCCAGGACCCATTTCGATGTTGGCAGATGGGTTAGGCTCGTAATGTGAGACTTGGTCAATGGTAACGATCTTCCCGTTGTGGGGGAACATCATTGTCCGAAAGACGGAAGAGGAAACTGCCTTCATAGCATACATGTAGCTACGACCAAACAAGATATTATAATCGAGTGGGGCGTCGATAACTTCAATGTCGATGAGAATAGTCTTGCCCCCGAGTTCTACGGGAACATTTTGGAAGAGCCCTTCAGGAGACGATGGTCGTCTGTCATAAGCTCGTAAGGTAATGGCAGAGGGTATGAGTTCGGGGGAACCAAGTTTCTGCCATACAGATTTGGACATGATGCATGTAGATGCACCTTCATCGATGAACTGTGATGTTCCATATTTTTACTGGGATTTGAAAAGCGATCAAGGCAGGAAAGCGAGGTTCTCCGTTGTCGAGATCAAAGGTAATGAGTCGAGTATATGCGGGGTCGACTGCCCCCAAGGCGGAAAGTAAAGATTTCCACTGAGTGGGACAAGTTTGAAGGACTTCTAAGACTGACATGGCAGTCGGGGATTGTGCTAAGTCATCAACCAAACTGTAATTATGAGTTGCCCTAGCCTGTGGGTTGTGGACATTCCTGCGTAATGGGATGCGAGGGATGCGAAGAGGTGGCTCTGTGTTAGGGCGAGGGATCACCAACGGGGGTCCCGTTGGTGCAGGGTTTGTCTCTGGAGGGATGGGAGGAGACTCAGCGGGTGCATGATACTGACGATTACGTGTTTGCAGAAGGATTTATTCCTCACTAGTGAGGAGGATCGTGCGGTCTGCTGGATTGTTAGGGTTGAGGTACTGTCCCACCTGAGGTGGGGGATGTTGTGTGTCCTGTTGGGTGTTTATAACACCTTGGTGTGGAATAGGATTATGCAGCACGGCAAGGGGGGGTTGTTGCACGTATTGTTGTGGTGCCTGCTGAGGGGCGGGTGGTGTTGGAGGATGGGGTAGACTGCCTGAGTCTTTCAACCATTTGAAATTAGCGATTTGGAGGCAATGATGAGTGTAATGACCAAACTCACCGCAATGATGAGGAGAGAGACAAGTGATCGAAGAAACCAGTCAAGACACTGTTGTTTGGTGGTTTCTGCTTTACACAAACTACGTCGCCTGCGCCACTCGTGAATGTGATCAGCGATATGTGTGGATGAGGTTTGTTTGAAATTAGAGAGTAGTTCTAGACCATTGTCGTGGCGGATTGGTAGTTGGAAGAAGGTCAAAAATGCTTTGGCCAAGGATTCAAAAGTCACATGGGACCCTGATTTTTCATCTACGTACCATTTGGCCAATGGGCCAGTGAGTGTGCATTGAAATAATTGCAGTCTGAGAATCATCCATAATGCTATTGGAAGAGCACCATAGGTGAAAGGTCATGACATGGTTGGCGGGGTCATCGCCTGCCTTTCCTTCAAACTTGGGTATGTCTGAAGATAGTTTTTTGGGCATTGCAGGCCATGTGGGGTCGTGCAATATAGGATCATTAGTGAGTTTGCTTAGATCGGGTATGTTGAGAGAGGCCAAATATGGCATCTGTAGTGGGGGGAAAGGATTAGCTCCAGCCATGGTGTAAGTGTGTTGTGAACCTGACCCTTGAGGGGGGCTAGGTGGGTTGGTACTTCCCCCTTGAGAGGAAGTTGGTCCCCCGCTTCCATGTAAAGGAGAGCGAGTGGACAGGGAACCTTGGGAAGTGGACCCAAGTAATGTGGAACCAAGCAAAGTTGATCCCAAAATAGTAGCACTCATAGGAGTGTGTGAAGGTGGTGTCGATGAGTGGGCAAGACCAGACACTCCCCCTGAGATAGGAGGGAGGTTTAGCAAGTGTCGGGAACGACGGGGATTCTATGGGTCCCCTATGATGTCCAACTAGCTGAGTGAATGTGTGCAAATGGTGGTGAGAGTAATAAAGAAACAAGAGCCTTTTGTTGCAAAATTTGAACTTTACATAATATATATATCCAAATCAAAATGTAGTCAGAAGTGCATCATACATAAAATGTTTTGAAAAAGAAGCATATATGTGGATAAGTGGGTTTTGTCCGCGTGGGGAATCAAAAGAAAACAAATGCTCGTGTCCTAGAAGACGTAACGTCCTTCCTCTCAAATAGCACTGGACCTTCCAATAGTACTCAACAGTGGGGTCTGAAGTCACCGGAAGAGAAACTAGTGAAGGATGAAATAATTGGTTATAATGAGGGGTAAAGGGGGCATATCCCGAAAGAGCTTGCGATATTTCCCAATAGCCACACAAAATCCAATCAAGGTGCAATTGCAGCCCACAATTGCCACCTGGGTAGATGTCCTAAAATTTGGTCGCTAGGTACCTCGGTCAAAGTGCGGCATTTATATTTTCGGCCTAAGAAATGGGTCACGGGTTGGATCCCGTCCAAGAGGTGGGTGTCTCAAGGGGGGATGCACAGAACAACCGGACCTCGGCCTTCAACCCTTCACGGGTATCTCCCTACCTTATGGTGTTAGGAACACTTGAATTTGAGGATTTTCAGTTCCCTATTTGACAACTTCTATGGTTTTGACAATGTGAGAACCAGATAATGGGGAGTTATTTGGATGCCTATCCCCGAAATCCTACCTAGACTAAAAAATTTCTTTTGGCACCTCCTGTGGAGGAAAACTTAGTGAGTTTTTAGAAAAAATTTAGATGTAGTTGTTTTGAGAGGTTGGGGGTGTGAACCAACCTCGTTGAATTAAAATAGGAGTGGATAGTTTCATCAAGAAAAGGGTGGGGTGTTTTCGGAATCCCTTTGGAGGAAACTTACTTTGACCTCCACGTTTCAAGAAGAAGCTATGTAAGTATAAGTGACTTTTGTGTGTGAGTGAAAGTGTGCCAATTTTTAGTGAATTAGGTGTCACCTTGTTGCATGTGGACTTTGTTTGGTCCTTACAAGTGTTAATTACCTAATTAACTAAGTGCCTTTGGTACAACCTTGCGTAATTCAAAAGTCCCTATGAAGCTAGCATGTGGACATGTGGGTCTGTTACTATCCATTTAACTCCCTATTGTGATGTAATCTAAGAAAAGCTTTGAAACTATCCTACATTGATCATGTGGGCATTTATGGGCCCGTTACAAAACCTTTAAACTTCCCTAGTGATTTGATCTAAGAAAACAAATTTCAACACTATCATATCTTTGTAGCATGTGGGCATGTATGGGTCTGTTACAATATTAAAATGTGTTTGAAAAAATAAACTAAGAGGAGTCCCAAGAAGGGTTGTTGTCCTCTCCTACGGGTTTTAATCTTCTTAAGGGAGATGAATTTGTTTCACAATCTTTTTCTGATTCTCAAGGTCGCTTGGATGTGCGAGAGAAGAGCATACTAAGCAATTGTTATCCAACTTCTAGTCCCAATGCAAGTTAAATGTGATTAAAAATGATTTCCAACTTATATTGTGAATCAAAACAAGCCATCCATGTGGCGAAAATGAAAGCAAAAGAGGAAATTGATTTTAACCCCCTAAGTGCCTATGTGTTTTGACTAACCCTTTTATATGATGAGGGGACTAAGTGTGGTGCAACTTTAAAACATGCTTGAAATCATTTTTAAGAAGGCTAATGGCCTTCCCCACATCTCAAAAACTTTACAATGTGAATTTTTGCACAGATGCGCGGCTCTCAGTGGAGACAGAGGCGCACGGAGTGCATGTGCGCAAACAGAAAATAATTAAAAAGCACACGTGCGCAGAACAGAACCGTGACTTGAGCGCATGTGCACACGATGCGCGTCTGTGGGCCTAAAAACTTGTGCACAGGTGACACACGGCCGAGAATGAAAATTCTGAATGGAATTCTCCCAATTCAACTTGGAATTGGCTGATTAGCAGGTCGGCTTAGGTTGGTTAGTGCACCTACAAGTTAAATAAACCAAAAGAAGAGCTAGAAAAACCCAAATGGGGTAGGAAATTGATACCTTTCCCCAGTGGAGTCGCTAATTTGTTGCGCCTCTTTCGTCACTTTAGTGAACAAAATAGAGGTGCTTGCAAGCTCAGTTGGGTTTGTTGAGCAGGACAGCTGCAAGGAAAAGAGTTAGAAAAAAAAATATGAAACAACGACTAAGAATTAAACTAAGAAATAAAACAACAACTAAATTTATAAACATAGGGACATAAGGACAAAAGAAACAATGAGACCCATGTCACCAATGATAAGGCTGATATTAGTGAAAGAAAACACCGAGAAGCAAGGGGACTATGAGTCCCTTCTTCCTCCAAGGGAGGGCTCTTGGACCCCCACAAGTAAGCTCTTCTTACAACTTTGAAAAGGAAAATGAAAATGGTGAAAGAATTCTTTGCTAATCCACTCAAGGGGTGAGATGTATTGCCCAAAGCAATGATGCAAGTATACTCTTGGCAAGGATAGAAGAGTCCTCAAGAGAATAATGGCAGCATAACTTTGCTATGAAATTCCTTGAAAAATGAAGTGTATCCATGTCATTTTTATAGCATTCCTTTGAGCTATTGTTCAACTAGTTTGTAGTGTGTAAAGAGGCTAATTAGGGCATTTCTAGATCTTTGACCAACCATCCAATCGAATCCAGTCCAGATTTGAGTGTCAAATCAACTTAGAAGTTGAACCAGAAGTGGGTGGGAGGTCGACCACTCTCATAAATGTGTCGTTTCTCAGGTGCGTGGATTTTTGTGACAACAGTGGCGCATCGTGCGCATGTGCGTGAATCTTGCGTTTATGTTTCGCGCATGTGCGTGCACGCCCAGTGTCTTCATAGTGCCCTTCAATTTTTCACTATTTTGTATAGTTTTTTACCCTTTATGAATGCTTTTGTGTTAATTCAGATCCATGGATGACTTCAAATATATATATATATATATATATAAAGACTTACGGGCTAAGTTATTGCTTGACTTCTTTCTTAGGCGTTGCGAATCGAGTTATTGCTCGACTTCTTTTTTAAGCGTTGCGAATCGAGTTAGCAAAAATTTTATACTTTAAGATGAGGGAGCATTGGACGTTTTACAATTTTCTATTAAAAAATGGTGTGGGAGAATATTTCTGGCTAACCTTTAATTGTTTAAAAATTAGGGAAACCTCGGACCACTTATTTGTAGGCTGTCATTTCGCAAACAAAGTCTGGCAGCTTACACTCCAAGGCCTCAAGGTTGTTGTTCCCACCAACATTTCAGTAGTGGAACTATTCACTGGCTGGAAGGATAGATACCCTTCGCTTTCCCTGAAAACATTATGGGCCAGAATTTGGATCTCCATCCCCAAGTTCGTGTGCTGGAAGCTATGGCTAGCAAGAAATGAGCAAATCTTCAACAACACAGAATGGACCCCCCAAATGGTAGCAGCGAAAGCAAAAGGCCTCCTACTAGAAACTTTGAGCTCCCAAAATCA
>ML785400.1:259603-299172 GCA_009831015.1 Picea engelmannii
TAAACGGTGGGGATCCAGTTAAAATATGTATTCCTTGAAAATGACAGCAGCTTGTAAAAGAATGTAGAAGGCAGCAGGCGCCTGAGAAAGATAGCTGGAACAGAAGCTGCAACACAGTGCTGTAACAGAGCTGGAACACAGTGCTGAAACAGAGTTGGAACACAGATGCAGATATACAGATGCTGGAACACAGAAGCTGAAACACGGTGCTGAAACAGCTGAAACACGGTGTTGTAACAGCTGAAACACAGAAGCTGGAACACAGAAGCTGAAACACAGATGCTGGAACACAGAAGCTGAAACACAGTGCTGTAACAGCTGAAACACAGTGCTGTTACATTTGCTGAATCACAGTGTTGGAACAGTTGCTGAAACACAGTGTTGTTAGATATGCTGAAACACAGTGCTGGAACAGATGTTGAAACACAGTGCTGGAAATTATGTTGAAACAACGATGGACCTTATGCTGAAACAGTGTTGCATCACATTTTGGTTTGTGATCTGTAGGCCTGAAGAAACTCAGGGCAATTTGTAACTGAATCTGTGGCTTTGTCACCCCTCTAAAATAAAATATAATTGTTTTCGTTAAAAAAAAAAAAAAAATTAGGGGTCCTAGTTGAGTAATTGCTTTCACTCCTTTTCTAAAAACAGGTTGAGAATTTAGCAACACTAATCAATTTTTTTATAATTTAAGATGAGGTTATATAAAAAAAAATATGTGTGAAATAATATTGTTTGTTTTTGTTTTTTATAATATTAATATTTTAAAAAAAAAATGAAATTAAATATTTAAGAAAAACAAAATTAAAAGGTTTTTTATAAATTTGATTCATTATATTTTTATAATTTAAAATAAAGTTATATGTAAAAATATATATCTATTTTTTATAAAAAGAAAAATGTGTGAAATAATATTGTTTTTTTTTTTAATATTAATATTTTAAAAGGCAATATGTTGAAATTAAATATTTAAGAAAAATAAGATTTAAAGTTTTTTTTTATAAATATGACTTCATTATATTTCTTAAAAGATCTCAATCAATATAAAAGAAATCACACACCGAAAATAAGGGAGAGAATCCAATCTCCATTTTCAAACACTGAGTGGGTTGATTTGCACGTGTAAGTCGGTTGAATTTTTTTTGAGTCGGCATCATTTGTTTCCAAACATATCTTCATCCATTTTAACGGACTCGCCGACGTATAAGGACTGAAGCTTATCCTTTCTATCTCGTGGAGGCTGGTGGTTGTGTTTTCTTTCGTATTTTGTTTTAAAACTTTTTCACCCACGTTTCCAGGGTTGAAGTTTATCTAATCTAAAATTCAATTATCTTCTTTGCCAGCACATTCATAATCCTATTATCTTCTTTGCCATGGGCAGATAACATAAAGGGCGTAGTTTAAAAGTTATATGTTTTTGTAGGTAATAGTTTGGTAATATGATTGATTGTCCATTTGGTCAATACATAACAAGATATTTTGGTCCATTTGGTGGTCATTGTCTTCCTTATAGATAGAATTGTTTAGACATTTTGTGATGTTGTGTGTGATTGGTATGTTTAATGACTTTAACATTTGTTTATTAAGTTGGGAGACCAAAATATTTGTTGCAAATAGGTGTATGGTTGCATCAGAGGATTTTCATTCTATTGTAGACAATGATGTATTTGTTTGGGACTAAAGGAATTGCCAATCTTGTTGTAGCAGAGTTGCATTCCTGATGTTTGTCAACAAGCAGCGAAAATGGATTTACTTTCCATCATGGCCCTACTGGTTGAAGATTGTTTGCAAGGTTACAACAGTGGTGAAGGAGTTCCACAAATATTTACTTGGTGTTGCCCCTGCATACAAAGGTGTGTCCATAAGAGGCGTCATCTATCCTAAATCTCTGACAAGAATTATAGAGCAGTGACCGAATGGAAAATTGTTTTTTTCTGGAAATGCTTCATGTAGGCAGCTTTCAATCTGCACAAACAATTTAGGCCCTATGGATCCCATCTCATCAATTAGACCATGATGGATATGTTTCGTCTCTTCCTCGAACACTGTCAATGTTAGTGCTTATAAATGCTGGAAGTTTTTTATTAGAATCTTAAGTGTTGCTTGTATAGTGGTTTCTTTTATGTTGAAAGTTGCAACTCCAGTGGGAGTGAGAAGTAGTATCGGACTATGTCCATAGGGATAGTGTGCATTCAACAAAGCTTTAATGCAACTGATTAGGTAAGATTTTCCAGTCCTAGTTGTTCCTTGGATGATCATCATCAAGGGTTCTGGATTTTTTTTTATGTGAATGTTGTAATATTACGTCGAATGCCTAGCATTGTTTGTGTGACAATGTATTAACCCATGGATTGACATGTTGGTTCCTTTGTAGCACATCCATACAAGGTCGATTGGTTTTGATGAACTATGGTGCAAAAGTAAGAACTACTTCTGGAATTTATGGGTTGTTCCAATAATAATTGGTCTCAAAGTCATGAATTCCAAGGATGTCAAGCTCATTGAAGTCTATATTAGCAGTAGGGATCAATATTGATAATAATTCTCACTCATTTATCTCCATGTCAGGATGCATCTGTGTATCATTGTCTTTAGCTTCATTTAGTGTTGTTTCTTCAAGATTTACAAGGGAACGATGTGCATGCCATGCATGGTAGATTCTTTTTATTTTCTCCCAATTTTGTATGGTTGTATCTCTTGAGATGCCTATGTCAGTTGCAAAGTTACAAAATGGTTTGTATAATAGTAACTCACTCCAACAGAAGTCTTCAAAGGTTTTGGAATCTGGTGTAGGAATGATCGTAAGTCTTCATCGCCGTGGGTAATTTTTCGATCACGACTATATGACCAATATTTTGCAATTTCAATGAGAGGGAGGGGATGAAGGCAAGGAGGGTGATTGACATAAGCATCAATGAAGCTAGATCTAGATAAACAATCATGTGTATCTTGGGATACTCGATGAAATATATGGTGGCCAACATTTAGCATGATGAAATGACAACTACATGTGACAAGGGCGAGCTTCTGCAACATATAGTAGCTTTCTTAGGTGCTTATATATCGATTGACAATATCCTATGTGTGCAAGCACCTATAGGCAGATGAAGCGAGGTCTTTTGGATTCAATGTATTTGTTATTATAGTCAACACATGATGATAGTTCTTTGATCTTCCCTCTGCTTTAGAAGCATATTTGGAAATGTATTTCAAAACCATGTGATGGGATAGGATAGGTTGGAAATCCATATTTTCTTGTCATATCGTAAGTATGCCAAGGTTATGGATTTTTAGATGATCATCATTGAGTGTAGGTTCATAATTTTTTTAACCGATATCATCAATGAAGAGTGATGACTCAATACATAAGTTCCATGGGCAATTATACCAACATTGAAGCTAGAGGATTTCTTACGGAGACATGTCGTCTCAGCACATTTTGTATAGCGTTGTGCCCAATTAAGTAGCTCTATGTAGTCCTTGAACAAGTGTGAAGCAAGGAGTTATGTTGTATTTCTTAAATAATGGTCATCTTCAATGGATCAGTGCATGTGTACATTTGTATCATAGTCGTTTCAAGGATTTTGAGTCGTTACATATTTGTCAAATAAAGCCTGAGCATCACTTATTTTCATGGGATCTTCCCAATCCAAACTTTTCATGTCTCATGCACCTTGTAACCATAAGAAACAATGAATATGTATTGAGCCTTTGTGTTGTCATTCATACATGCATGAAATCCATTAGAATGTCAGAGAGGTGTTTAAATTGTATGATTTTTACAAAATATATGGGGATAAAAGTTATTGTGATATACATATACCAAAAGTCCTTTGTGTGCAAGCATTTTTGTATCATCTCCTCGTGGAATATTTCAAACCTTTTATAAATGTATAAAGTGGTAGTGTGAGGTCATTAAATAACATTATGAGTCCGGCCATAGTTGTCATAGCAACAGGTTGGAAGGTGGTCAGGTTCCCATTATAGCATGCAAGTCTAGCCATTTTTTGTTTGTTGCACTGAGTGTGAAGAAAAATGTGGGGCGCCCTAGTTGTGTGATCATTTCTATCGGTTATCTTCTACAAGAATTCCAGTGTGCTCAAGTCCCTCGTAATGTGCCCCAAATCGCATAACATGCTTTGGTAGCTTGTTAGTGGGAAAATTTTGAAGGTGGCATCGAAGGGATTCAATAGTGGTTGGCATGTTATTCTCTTGGCTCTTCTTTACAAACATTTCAACACTTGCCTAACTACGATGGTGCATGATGAGGTTATATAGGAAGTAGCAGAACCTTTGATGGATACCAAATCCGTTGTAATGATATCGCATCAAGTGGAGTGCATATTGGTCAATGTGAATGGTTCTTTGTTGTGGTTGGTCATGTATTGCATGGCCATTCGGAAAAAGTGATGGAAATGCCATATCAAATAATCCCTCGGTAGTATATTCATCCACCTCCTATTTGTGGCTATTCAACCATATTTGCCAACTTTGTTTTGTACAAATTTGTTGATTTTCGTCATTTCTCAATTCATATTAGGAAAACAAAAGGAAAAATAAAATTGGTTTTTAGTAAAGTTTGAGTCGTCTTGGAATGTATCTAAATTATCAAAATAAATGTTGCGGAGTTTAGTAGAGATGTATGTAGCTACAATGAGAAGTGCAACAGTTGAGATGTGGTTGGGCTAGACATATTTATAATATATACCATGGTGTATCTTGTAGAGAAGCGCATTCATGACATGAGATTTGGTCACATAACAATCATATGATTTTCCCTCTATTCCATGCCTTCTAACTACAAAAATGTCCAAATCTTCAAGGTGGCTTGGGAGGTAATTAGCAATTGTGTTAATTTTTTGTGGGAAACTAATAGTGTGACCTCCATATTTGTATTGCCCACCTTGAGCATGGTTAACTTGAAACAGTGGGCTCACTCGAGCGAAAATCATGTCTTCTACTTTAGTAAGAATTGATAAGACAAGAGGTTGGTCTCTAGTATCCATATTATTCCGTTTAGAGAAGAGGTGGTCATTAGTTTCTATGTGGCAATGAGAACAAATAAAACCATTGGCTGATATGGTTGTACAAATCCCAGGGTAAGACTCAATACAAGTATTATTGGTACGTATTTTGGACAAGGCATCGATATGAGTACGAAATGTTTTAGTAATATGGGCAAAGGATTGGTGTTGAGTATGTTCAATTAGGATTCCATGGAAAGGTGATTTTCCTTGGATCTTGTAGCATGTCTACGCTTATTTAGTTCATCTTTGTGATGTGCATATTGTTTGTGATGCTTCTCATTTTCTAGGGCATTTGGTGTAGATGGAATACTATTGATTTTGTTGGTGACATTGAATTTGAGGTTGGAGGAGGTATGGGAGTTATTGAAGAAATGAATGTTGTTTTCAATATTTGATGATAGAAATGGTAACGATGTGTTTGATGTTGAAGTCGATGGAATAATGTTTGGTTGCATAATGTTCTTTGTTGATTTCTTTTAGATGAGGTAAAGTCGTCAGGCAAATGGGAATGCCGAAGTAAACCAAGGGAGATTTTCATATTAATTTCTAAAAAAAATTCATAACCATGTACCTATCAAAACTCTAAATCTTTTTTGGGTCCTTAACAAATTTTTTTTTTCTTCTACAAGTTTCTCATTAATTGTTTAGTCGTCACTCAAGTAAGATGAAAAAAGATAACTCTAATTACAATATTGTGATCCTTATCTTTAACAATGTTAAAATGAGAACATCCATAAATTACTTTGGCATTGATGTTAAAAGTATGTTGTTTAGACGATTTGAAATGAATGTTTAGAAGAAATGTTTTATTTTTAGTAAAAAAATTATAATAAATAAATAACATGGTTGATTAGTGAAACATGTGGTAAAGGAGGTAGATGTTTTAATGGAGATAGAATAATTCTAATAACAAGTATAATAAATACAAATTATTTTTACACGCAATAAATAATAAATAGAACATTTAAGTAAGTGATTCTTAAACATCCATGTGTTTCATTTCCACGTTAAAAAATATTAGACTATGCATAAGTCAGTGGAATGGATTTACAAAATCCTGGACATAGGCTTCACACACACACACACACAGACACACATGTCAGAATAGTCGTCATGCCACCACATCAAATGTGAAGATGGACATACCTTGTGAGAGTACATGCATTGAACACCTCAGGTGGCAAAGTGGTGTATGGGTAGAGCACCAACAAGAAGAAGAACAACAATATGTTCATGGTCGAGTCGATCTATGGTTTAATAGAAAATTGTAGAATAAATTCTGTCGAGTTTGTAGGTGAGAGCAAGGACTGTAGGTGCCTCAAATACCATAGAAGTTGACGTTAATAAGCCTCTTGGATTGGCATCAGGGTAGAATTCTAGTGGTGGTGTTTTAATCATAGTTTTTTTCTCTCGAAATTCATAGTTATCTTTTTATCTTTGAGTTTCCATGATATATTGGTTTGTGGATGATGAAAATTGGACTCATTTTTCCAGAGTTCAAAATGGTGGTAATGTTGAAAAAGCTAGTTTAAAAGTTGAGGATCAATGTTTGTACAGTAGGTTTTTTTTTAGGTGAACTTTGGCTAGTTGACAAGTTGGGGTTCACCAAAACTGCCATCCAAGCAAAATCAGATTTAGTTTATTTTGTAGTAAGCAGGTTAGCCTGTATTTCATATCCTTGATAATTGTCTAGTAATAATTAAAAATTTTACTTTTTGTGCAACCTAATGGGATCACTTTCATGCGTGTGACTATGTTTGTTAACATAGCCCTATATGTGAAGGCAATTAGCATATGAACCATTGAACTGTACTTTGGGTTTTAGAAAGATTGAGGTCCCTTAGCATAGTTGTTTACATGGTTTAATTTTGATGTTGTGATTGTCATATGTGTTAGTGACCATGAGTTTGAGAATTGAACTCATAACCAATTATTGGTAGTGACTTTGAGCATTGAGTAACCTTGTTTTGTCTTCTTATTGTACTGCCTCCAGTGGCAGTACATAGCGATGAGTTAGCTCTGACTTTAGTATTACTTCTGGTTTGACTTAAAACATTTCACTCAAACTTTACGTTGAACATACAAAACAGTAAAAAATATTTTTTTTATAATAAAAAATTATGTTTTTCTTGTCTCTTATTGGTCCATATATTTAGAGTGTTATTGCAAGCTTCACTTTGTTCAAGGCTTAATACAACCCCTGGATTGGTGCCACGTCTTCTAGATTTGGATAGGTAGTTCAGAGGCAGTGCATCGCAACATGTTGCCCTTGTTTTAACACATTTTGAATAGCTATCAAATGAATATTATGTGTTTTCAAAGGTGCATAAGCCAATGTCAAAATTTAGTGAAAATATCGGCCCCTCAAATTGGGAGGAAATTAATTGAAAATCGGTTCTTTCATATTACCTCCGGTGCCATTTCATTTCATCCATCATGGTTTCTCACAAGCCTAGTGAACACACATTTATCTTGATTATGGATACATGTACACTTTGACTAAACCATTTTATAAGAAGGCATACCCTGGGCACGTCAAAATGGAGGTTATTTATTTATCTTTCTGGTAAATTGACAGCAAGAGCTTGGATGTTTGCATTGTAAAATGGTCGAACATGGGGATGATATTGTTAAGCCCTAATATTGGCTCATTACCCCTTAATTGGGGCATATTATATTAGTAATGTTATTTAATTTATGTCGGCTTTAGGCCATTAGTTGTAATTATACCTCCTAGTCTCCTATATATACCAAGGAGACATTTTCATTTTGAATCATTTGGTACTTGAACATTTAAGTGGGGTAAAAGGAGGTTGCCTCCTCGAAGAGGCTTATTATCTGAAATTATCTCTTTTTCAAGGCGTTGAGTACTTTTTCTGAGGTTTTTCTATGCTATATTGATATTTGGTTCTTAACATATGGTATCAGAGCTCAAGGTATTGGGGTTTCGCTGCTACATCTGAGACACCTTGTTATTTTTGCTATAACTTTTTTTTACAACGTTTCAGAAGGAACGGCTTGGAGGATATTTACTAGACGGATCAAGGTACGTTGGGTTCAAAATTTAGCTCCCGAGGCCTTATAATTTCAGAGATACAGCCTGTACAAGATAGGGTTCTGGAATCATCCTGAACTGAGTCATTACGGAATTTTCGCTATAAAATTTTTTATGTAACGTTTCAAACCCTGAACTCTGGAGGCTATTCACAAAAATTAGTAAAGTATATGTGGTAAAAAATTCAACTTCTGGTTCATCTTAAATTTGAAGATACACCCTGTGTAAGATAGGGTATTTGACTAGCCCTATTGACTAGTCTCAAGAAGGTGTTTCGGGTAAAACAATCATAACTTATTCCTAGAGTATCCAAATTGAGTGGGACTAGTTTCATTGGATCGTGGATAGTCTGTAGTATTTCTGGTGCGAGTTTCAGAATTTTATATCAATTATTGTGTGTGGGGCACGCTATACAAGTGAGATCTCCTGGAAAGGCCAAAAATCGGCAAGTTGTGGGGAAGTTACCGTAAATTCCACTTGGCACATCCAATTTTGATCTGACCTATGGAATTGTAGAGAAGAAATATCAGAGAACTACATAAAAGAAAGTTTCATACCCAGAAGGGCCGAAACTTGGGAGATACAACAGAAGAAAGATTGTCTAGCAGAACCACCTCAAAATCAAGGTTCAAAAGTGATACTTGGCCAACATGCCACCCAAAAAGGGAACTTCTACNCCAAATAAGCCTCCAGACAATCCTACTTGGACTCTTGATGAAGGTGAAGAAATGCGTAGGGACATAAATTATTTACAAAATAAGATAGTAACAAAAGATGAACTACAAGAGATGATGGAGGGTTTAAAAGGGGAGATCATGGAAGTATGGAAAAATTTCATAACAGGGAAGACACCTGAAAGTGAAAATGCATCCCATGAAATTCACGATTAGGACACAATAAAGGTGAATCAAGAATGGATTAACAGATATGACCATTTATTTTATCTTTGTAATATTGATTCCAATTATAACAATGACCCATAATGGTTATTTATCCTATGGGCATTGTCCCAAGAAAATACTTTTTTTTATTAACTATTATTTTTAACATGGAGAAATTACACGTGTTTGCTCAAAAAGCTTGAATGGTCATCCTTTTGAAATTGTGATTTTCTCTTCACTAATTACCATGGAATCTCGCACGTTTCTAATTATACCATATTTAAGATATTTTGTCCCTTAAATTATTAAAATGGGTTATCTCTACTATGAAATATTCTGGTGTTTCTATGTTAGAAGTCTCAAAACATTTCTGATTGGCCTAAACTGTGATTCAATATGCATAATGAATAAGTCACAAGAGATAAAATATTATCATCTAATAATTCAAAGCAACACGCTCCCCCTCCAAAACATAAACGATTTGAAATCATTTTTTGTTGTAGAATAATCTAAACATTTTTGTTTTTGTCGTTATTAAGCACTGGGAGGCATGGGCATAGAGAGAAAATATTTGGTGAAAGAGGTTATCGTAGCATGTTGTAAGGGTAAGGGTAGTTGAAGGAATCACAATTATCAATAGCATCGATGAAAACACAATGATCAATATTGAAAATTGTAGAGTGGGCAACGCATATGAAGTTGTACATCTCTTCAGTTCCCATCTTTATGGATCAATGCTCAATATTTCCCTTACATAAAACTCTAAATATTTTGGCTAATTTGTCATTTCCTTTTCATGGTGTTATGTTCCAAATATTTTGGCTAATTTATCATTTCCTTTGCAAGGTGTTATGTGTAAAACTTATAATACCCAGCACAATGGTAATTTAGCCAACAAATTTTAACACGGAAATTTAATTTCAACTCAGAAATTTAAATATGATCTATGCTAAAATTATACCAGTTGAGTATACATGCATGCACAATAGACAAAAAAAAAGGCAAACACACACAATGACACAGTATATACCCTGGAAACCCCAGTGTGGGGAAAACCAGCTAAGAGGGGATCTTTATTAGGCTTTCTGAGAGAAGCTACAACATAAAAAAACTAAACAGAAAATTCTTACAACACAGTAGAAGAATTTTTCTCAGACTTGGGCCAGCAAACCAAGTATTGTTCAGCCCAGCCATCTCCATCTTGTACGGCCTCCTTCTGGTTGTCTTGTACAGCCAGGTATGACCTCTTCTTATGGGTGTATAACTATGTTGTGTGCATCCCTAATTGTTTCTCCAAAAACCCTCTAATTCGGCCTCTTCTCTCATCCCGATATGCTCATAAAATGGTTGTTTTGTTGTTGTTGTATGTGGCTCTGAGGGTGTCCTCTTTCTGCTACACAATACGGCCTCTGAATGGCCTCCACTAGCTTCCCTAGTTCAGCTTAGAACTCCCCCTCTTCAGCAACTCAACATGTAGCTTCTCTCAACCTAGCTCCCTCTCCTCTCTTTCTCATCCAAATGACAGAATGAGGTGCCCAACACCCTCAGCTTCCTCTATAACCAGCCTCCCTCACCCGCTGCCTTGGGATTCATGCCCAGCAAAGACTCCAATGGTCCAGATTGAGGTAACTCCTCTCCTTGGACCCCACACAACACTAAGGTTGTGTGCCTCCTAGGAAGGTCCCCACACAACACTAAGGCTATGCGCCCTCCTTAACAAGGCCCCACAATCCACTAAAAATCATAATTATGCTTAATTGCTTAAGAAGGACTTAGGCTAACTTAATTTAGTTGATTTGGGTTAATTTATTGTCCTATGCATGCTTTGGACACTAGGCAAGTGTAAGGACACCTTCTGCTACTACAAAAATCAACACTCCCTCTTAGTGAGAAATGTGTTTTGCACAACCCCCAACTTGTCCCTGAAGTAGACAAATTTTCCTTTCACCAAAGGCTTCATGAGTATGTCTGCAATCTTTTCACTGGTTGGCACATATTGTAGCTCTGAACCTTTCTACACGTAGTCTCGAATTAAGTGGTACCTTATCTCAATGTGTTTGGACCTATCATGAAACACTGGATTTTTAGAGAGCTTGATGCATCTCTGATTGTCATAGTGAATCATTGTTGTGTCCAACACTCGATCAAACAAGCCTATGAGTAGCTTATGAAGCCAAATGGCCTCACATGATGCCAAGTTGGTTTCCATATATTTAGACTTTGCAGAAATCAAGGCAATTGATTTATGCTTCCTATTGAATTAGGAAATATCCCATGAACCCAAGTTGAAACAACAACCTAAAGTGCTCTTCCTGTCTATATTGTTGTCTGCCCAATCTGCATCCGAATAACCCACAAGCTTCACTCCATCCCCCTGGATATAGCTAAATCCAAACTTGAATGTCCCATGTAGATACCTCGGCACATGTTTTTTTGCCACCTGATGTACACGCTTAGGCTCTACTATGAATTGATTGAGTGTATTGACAACAAAACACAAATTTGTTCTAGTGTTAACCATATACACAAGAGAGATAATGAGTTTCCTGAAAAGAGCGGGATCCACTCCCTCTGACTTGGAAGCATCTATCTTCTTCCAGTTAGTAACCATGGGTGTTTTCATAGGCCTACAATCCTGCATGGAAAACCGCTTCAGGATCTCCACAGCATATTTCCCTTTCCCAAGGAAAATCTGCCCATCCTTCTACCACACCTCCAAACCAAGAAAATAAATCATGAGCCCCAAGTCCTTCATCTCAAACTCAACAACAAGATCTCTCTCACAATCCGCTATGATATTCTCTGAACCTGTCAAGAATAAGTCATCCACATATAGCACAAGAATGAGTGGCTCACCCCAACCAAGATGTAGTAGAGGTTGGATTCAGCCTCACTCTTGGTGAAGCCCATCCCAAGAAGATAGTTATTGATCCTGGAGTACCACGCACGTGGTGCCTACT
Organism: Picea engelmannii; assembly: GCA_009831015.1. Lineage (NCBI taxonomy): Eukaryota > Viridiplantae > Streptophyta > Pinopsida > Pinales > Pinaceae > Picea > Picea engelmannii. The sequence goes on from ML785400.1 coordinate 271,527, forward strand.
TGAGCCCATATAATTCTCTCTTCAACCTACAACCATGAGATTCCCTGTCATGCACCTCAAAACCCTATGTCTATTTAACATAAATATCCTCCTCTATTAGTCCATTGAGAAATGTTGTCTTGACATCCATCTAGTGGATCTTCCACCACAACTCAATTGCAATGGATATCACAGCCTTGATAGAAGAATATCTTGCCACGGGTGCAAATATCTCATTGAAGTCAATGCCCTCCTTTTGTGAGAAGCCCTTAGCTACAAACTGGGATTTGAACTTGTCCACACTGCCATCAACAACGTCTTTGATCTTATAGATCCATCTAGAGACAACCATCGAGTTCCCCTCTTGTCGGGGCACAACCTCCCATGCATCATTCTTCATGATGGAAGAATACTCCTCCATCATGGCATCTCTCCACACCTGTTGCTTATATGCCTCCTGAAAACTAGAAGGCTCGGCCTCTATCAACTCACTCATAATATCCATGTAACTGGAAAACCTTTGTGGCACCCTACTCTCCCTTACTAATATCATGGGAGCATCCACCTACTCCTGAGCCTCTCTCAATGTGCACTCAAGCCACTTCGGCCTCATCCTACTAGAGGACTCAGCTTGAGTAAATTGAGCATCCTACTCCTCCTCATGATGCTTAGCCTGCTCACTATGTTTTTGTTGTTTTCCAACCTATATAGAAGTTTGGGGACCTATAGTCTATAATGGTTATCTAGCCTCCTCCTTAAAAGCACTTTGCTCATAACTCTGTTCATCAGCTGACATCTATCGACAGGACTTCCTGAAATCTCACGTCCTTCCTAACCACTATCCTCTTGAGTGTAGGAATGTAGACCCTATAGGACTTGGAGGTCTCGTTGTAACCAACAAGGATGCCCTTCTCAGCTGTAGGATCGAGTTTGGTCCTCCTCTCTACTGGAACATGGAAGTAGAAAGAGCACCCAAAGATGCGTATTTGACCAAAATTTGGTCTCCTCCCCATGAAGGCCTCCTCATGGGTCATCCTCCCTAATACCTTATGCGAACTCATGTTCTATAGGTAGACTACAATGTTTCATGCCTCAACCCATAGAAACATGGGAAAGTCATGATCATGTTGCATAGCTTTTGTTGCCCCAACTATTGACATGTTCTTATTCTATGAGACTCCATTATGTTGTGGGTTATATGGCACAGTCAGCTCCCTCTTAATCCTAGAATCTGCACAGAACTCCTTGAAGGAACTCGAGGTATACTTGCCTCCATTATCTTATTTGAGCACCTTGATATTTCTCCATGTTTGGTTCTCCACAAAAGATTTGAACTCTTGGAACCCGTTGAAGACCTCATCCTTGGTCTTCATAAAATAGATACAGGTCTTCCTGGAATAATTGTCAATAAATGAGACATAGTAGTTGAACCCTCCAATAGACACTGCTGACACGGGCCCACAAACATCCGATCAAGTCCAAAATCCCTCTGGACCTGCTGTCACTGCTAGAAAAGTCTATCTTAGTGTACTTTCCCATAGCACACCCCTTGCACACACCATGTTGATCAGAACTAAACTCTGGAAGCCCAGTCACAGCCTCCTTGAGAACCTTCAGTGCCCCATGATGTAAATGAGCCACCCTCCTATGCCAAAGCTCCCCCAAATCTCATCCATTGTTGCAGCTACTAACCAATGCACAAGTTGGTTCGAACTACAACTTGTACAATTTGTCCTTCCTTACTCCCAAAACTTTCCCCATACTAGCGTCGGAGCCCTTTAGATGTATGAATACTCTTCCATCCCGGAAAGTGACCACATATCCCTTATATTCTAAGGCTGAAATAGAAATCATATTTTTAGTCAAAACAGGAACAAACAAAACATCATTAATTGAAAAAGACTTACCAGACTCCCTCTAAAACCTCACGGTCCCATTTCTTTCTGGCATGTACTTGGCCTTATCTCCATGTACAATGTTGAAGTTGGTATTGTACTCCCTCAAGTTGTTGAAGTACTCATGCACCCCTATCATGTGGCATGAAGCACCATTGTCAATATACCATGTCCCGGTGACCATGGAGGTGGATAGGCATACTAAGAGTGGAAATTCATCCTCAAATATGGTTGCAAATGCATCCATAACAGTTGTGGCAGCCATCTGCTTCTTGGGTTTGTCCTTCTTCTTATTGGGACATTGGCTGGCAAAATTCCCAAGTTGATGGCAAGCAAAGCATTTAGATTTCCTAATGTCAAACTTCTTTGTGTTTCTTTGTTTCAAATAAGTTCCTTCAACTGGACTCTTATCGTTCTTCCCCTTTCTCTTTGATGCCAAAGCAAGGTTCTCTTCATTTTCGGATTTCTTTTTATATTCTCCACATTGAGACCCCTCTCGGATCTCTTCCTAAATAAAGTCATCCCACAACCTATCCCAAGTGGGCATCTTCGCATGGCCCACTACACATTTGACAAACAAATCTCATTGTTTTCCAACTCCATTTGTTGGCATGTTTTCAGACAGAGGCAAAGTATGCGTGTTTGTCATTGATGGCAAAGATCACGACCAACAGCACAACGATGATCGCATGGAAAGATCAGAAGCTAAACTCCATTTTGGGTATCAGAAGCTAAACTCTATTTCGGAGTTTCGGATACCAGGAGATGGAAGTGTCGAAACACTTCATCACAGAAATGTCGAAATGTGAAACGTCGAAATACCGGACCGTTGATCTGACTCCATTTCGGAGTTTCGGATACCGGGAGTTGGAAGAGTCGAAACACTTCATCACAGGAATGATGAAATCACGAAATGCGAAACCACAACATTTCGAAGTTTCGGATACTGAGAGTTGGAGGAGTCAAGAGTTGAAACTCTTCATCACAGGAGTGACGAATTTGTGAAATGCGAAACGTCGAAATCCTGAAACAGGCACATCAACGAAGGCTCATGAATTTGTGAAATGATCCTGGTTGTCGAAGCCAGAGGACACATGGTGAAAGATTGGCATTTCGCTGACTGAAAGGTCAAAGGAAGGAGTGCTCTAACCTCTCTAACTCGCAATATGCGAAATCGCGAAATAATACTAGCCGTCGGATCGAGGATTGATCTGGACCGTTGATCAGACACGATGAAGGCCCGTGAAGTTTTGAAATCACGATAAGATCTGGACCGTTAGGTCCATAGGACACGTGGTGAAAGATCGTCATTTTGCTGACTGGAAATTCAAAGGAACAGGGTTCCCTAACCTCTCAAACTCACGATATGTGAAATCGTGAAATGCCAAAATACGAAATTGTGAAAGGCGCTAACAACTAAACTCCATTTCAGAGATCACGACTTGGAGAGTCGAGATGCCTCGCAACAGGAATTCGCGACATGAAAAATCGCAAAATGTCGAAATGCGAAATTGCGAAAGGCGCTAACAACTAAACTCCATTTCGGAGATCGTGACTTGGAGAGTCGAGATGCCTCGCAACAGGAATTCGCGACATGCGAAATCATGAAATGCCGAAATGATCGAAGTTAGTCCAGCTAAGCTCCTTTTTCGGAGTTTCGGGGATCACGACATGGAGCGTCAAGATATCTCATCACAAGAATTGCCAAAATTCCGAAATGCGAAAGCCATTTTGATTAGGCCCGTGGTCACAGCCAGTGGGCATATGGAGTCAGCACGAGACCCATCATTTATAATCCAACGGTGCAGGTTAATCAGGAATATGATCGAAGGGTTATTGTTTCTCTTCATGATTAACTGTTCAGTTAAAATTCAGTTAGCATAACGGAATCATGGTTCTTGGACGGTTGGCGATTCAATTGCTGAGGCGTGTGTGAATAAAAGGAGATATGAGACGACTGTGCAAAGTTGGTTATTTTGACTGAAAAATGAGTTGAATTGTAGAAAGGTAAAATTATAGTATGCGCAGTGTGAAGAAAGCTCAGAGATAAGGAACAGAAGTTGAACAGAAGAGAAAAGGTGAAGAGAGCAGAATGTGCACATATCAAAGAGCATGAGAAGGACAGAGAAAGAATAGATAGAAAGAGACAGTAAGTCAAGCCAAATATGAACAGAGCAAAAGAATAGTGTAGCAGAGAAGAATTGCAAAACAATGAAGAAGTGGTAAGAATTGATTTATCTGTGTTGTTGGTTATTCAATCATTTATTTGTAATAAGGGTGGTAGGGAGGTGCTAGGGAGGATTGTTGTCCTCAGAGGTTCGAGTGGGTGCTTGAACACAGGGAGTTGTAGCTTTCATCTGGTTGTAGCCAGAAAAACCAGGGTGGCAGGGTGGTGTAAGGGAGAACAGTTGTTCTCTGTTATACAGGTTGGTGCCTGTGTAACTGGAAGATGGTGCTTCCATCCAGTTGGTGCTGGAACACTTAAGGAGTTGTTGCTTCCTTTTAGTGGGTGCTAGAGAAACCAGAGAGTTGGTTCTCTCAAACAAGTTGGAACTTGTAAAACAGAGGTAGTAGCCTCACATTGAGTTGGTGCTCAATTATAGATGATGTACAGAACTTAAAACACTGCCTATCATTTCGAAGAAGAAGAGGTTTTCTCCCTTTATGGGTTTCCTCGTGAAAATCTGTCTCTGTGTATATATTATGTGTGACTGATGCTCATTATTTATGTTGTCCATATGTTGTATAATATTGATGATCACTTGAAGAAAGATTAAGAATGTTTTAATAGACTTAAAATTGTTTAAGCGCAATAACAACTGATTCACCCCCCTCTCTCAGTTGTCTTAGTAATTTCAACACCATTTAAGTCAATGTGTACCAACTCTTCTTCAAGAACAATATCTCCCATTGTTTCTAGCTTATATCTAACTTGTGTGAGCCTAGTGAGTTAGGATGTCACTCCTTCACCCCTTGCCATCTTGGTGGCATGCAAATTGTCCCCGAGAGCCATCTTCCGGTTTTGGTTGTCACTCTGATACAACTTGGTTAGCGCTTCCCACATATATTTTGTTGTTTTCTTCTCAGCTAGATGTGGAATCATGTGGTCCTTGAAACCATCCAACAGAATCCTCTATGCCCTAGCTTCTTTCACCTCATGGAGGTCCAAGGCAATAGGATCATGGACTGGTACATATATTGTTGTGCTGAAAAAATCCCACAACTTGTTCTCCTTGAGCACATCTATAATTTTGACCTTCCACTGAAGATAGTTTGAGGCCTCCTCAAGCCTATCCCCATACCTCACGCTGTTAGCCATGAAAACTATGATTCTGGACTATTAGAACCTTCAAAAAATCTATAGAAATATTCCTGAGACTTGAACCTGTGACCTATGTGCTAATCAGAGGCACAACTTTGATACCATCTAAAACTTCTAATACCTAGCACAATGATAATTTAGCCAATAGATTTTAACCCAGCTCAACTGAGAAATTTAAATATGATCTATGCTAAAATTATACCAGTTGAGTATACATGCATGCATAGCAGAAAACAAAAGGAAAACACACACAATGACACATTATATACCCTAGAAACCCTAGTGTGGGGAAAACCAACTAAGAGGGGATATTTATTAGGATTTCTGAGAGAAGTTACAACAACAAAAACTAAACAGAAAATTTTTACAATACAGTAGAAGAATTTTTCTCAGATTTGGGCCAGCAAACCAAGTGTTGTTCAGCCCAACAATCTCTAGCTTGTATGACCTCCTTCTGGCTATCTTGTACGACCTGGTATGACCTCTTTTATTAGTTGTACAACTCTGTTGGGTGCATCCCTAATTGTTGCTCCAAAAGCCCTCTAATTCGACCTCTTCTCTCAACCCAATATGCTAAAAAAATGGTTGTTTTGTTGTTGTTGTATGTGGCTCTAAGGTTGTCCTCTTTTTGCTGCGTAGTACGACCTCTAAATGGCCTCCACTACCTACTCTAGTTCAGCTTAAAACTCCCCCTCTTTAGCAACTCAACCTATAGATTTTCTCAGCCTATCTCCCTCTCCTCTCTTGCTCATCCAAATGATAGAATGAGTTGCCCAACATGCTCAACCTCTTATATACCCAGCCTCCCTCACCTACTACCTTGGGATTCACGCCCAACAAAGACTCCAACAGTCCATATTGAGGTGCTTCCTCTTTCTAGACCCCACACATCACGAAGGTTGTGCGCCTCCTAGGCAAGACCCCACACAACACTAAGTTTGTGCACCCTCCTTGACAAGGCCCCACAATCCACTAAAAAACAGAATTATGCTTAGTTGCTTAAGCAAGACTTAGGCTAAGTTAATTTAGTTGATCTGGGTTAATTTATTGTCCTATGCATGCCTTGGACACTAGGCAAGTGCAAGGACACCTTCTGTTGCTACAAAAATTAACGTTATGTTCATATCTTTGGTGCCTTTACATGGTGTTATCTTTATATCTTCGGTGCCTTTACATGGTGTTATCTTCATATCTCTAGTGCCTTTACATAGTGTTATGTTCATATCTTTGGTGGGACCTAATTCCTTTGACAAAAAAGAGCAAGGTAGAATGGGAGATGCTCTAAGATGGGCATTAGTTATTCAATTGAGATGGTTGGTGTGATGAATGGATCATCCCTCTTGTTACAGAGACCAATGGAGAGGTCAATAGCCTCCAAGGGCCGTTGAGTGAATTGCATAGCATAAGTAAGTAAACTCATTGTTATTTTAGCATATATGAATTTAATTATATCTTCAAATATAGAACCTTATGTCGTCATATTTATAACCTATTTTACATGTGGATCCACAACCAAAGGAGTCAGAGCAATCCACTCCTACCCCTTCCAAGAAGGTAAGCGATTATGTGGCAATTTTTTCATGAACATGCACTGCACTACCCATGCATTGAAATACATTGAGTGGACACGAATAATGTAGCTGAGCACAGTGGTTTGAGGAAGTGTTTTCTTTTTGGGGGCCAACATCGATGACCATAAATGGAAGACTAGCCATGCTCAAAATCGTCTCAACTATGGGGGTGGAGATTGTGAGTGAGAGATGGCCTCTTCTTTTAGCTCGCAAGTCGAGGACTTCAATTGTTTCTTAGAAGCATGCTTTTGTTGTTCGTTGCCTCACTGATACCATGTTCAAAGGAGTCTCCACCGATAGAAAATATGAAGCAATAATGTGTCCTCAATCAAATATGTGGAATGGATGTTTGGTTATGCTTGGCCTCATTGCATTGGCCTTCATTGAAGTTGCATTTGAAAATATCATCAAGGAGGTCCCTTTAGTTGTATTATTAATCCACTATACTACCATTGCTACAGAATTTGATAGAGCTTAAGAACTCTTAAGCCCCATATTCTTGGGTAGAAGCACTTTGACGAGAAGTAAGAAGGTAACACGAACAATAAAAAATATGGATAGGTATAAACACACTTGATTGTTGAGAGAATTCGGTGGAGGCAACTTCTAATCAAGGGGATATATGACCATTAATTGGATTAGATCATAGGGGCATCATGTAAGTGACAGATCAGAGGACAAATGGCCATTAACCATTAAGGAGTTTTGACAAAATAGGCAACTTAAGAAGGCAACAAGAACAAACAAGAAGAATGTAACATGTGGACTCCTACATGACAAGTATGAGTGGCCCAAAAGGAGGCAACGATGGCGAGAAGGAAGAAGAAAAAGATTAACACTCTTCCCACAAGCCCCATGGCCTAGAATGTGATCATGAAAAACACCATGGCTAGGATTGTGAGTTGTGGAATAAAGATGAGGACATGGGAAAAGATGTAGGAGGGTCTCTTATAGTGGTGGAGATTGTGGGCAATGTCCATCTCCATCCCAAGATAAGAGTGGAAGATCTATGAAAATAAATGGAGGAGGGGATGAGCCTTTTGTCGAGACTAAGTATATAATAGAAAGGCACGACGAAAGCAATGAGAGTTGGGTGGAGGAATACCAATGGAGCCACTCAAGTCGACAACATGGGAGGTCGAATCCCCATGGACAACAAAGGAGGCAAGGGACAAGTGGATAAGTGACATGGCAGGTGGTATTGGATGATAGGTTTTGAGCAGTTTACAGGTTTTGGGCAAAATATATCCCTATATACATGCCTTCAACATGATTAATTAAAAAGAGAAATCCAAAATTAGATAAAAATGAAATTAAAGAGAAAGCTAACTAAATCTATATGAGAAATCGAACTAAATCTAAGTGGGAAAGTAAAGATAAGAAAGAGTTACTTGATGACAAGTGGAATTTGTGCTTGAGATTTTTTGCATTGAGAGAATTGAAGAATATTTATTTAATAGATGTTGAGAAGGTGGTTAAGGAATTTTTTGTTTGGAGCATTTTTTTAATCTTAAGGGATTTTGTTTGGAACTTGCGCTTCAAGAGAAAGAGATGGGAAGAGAAACTGACATAAGTTATTAGTTGAGGGCTCGGGGGCTATCAGTTGTATAAATTGAGGAGTTGGTTGGGAGGAGAGTTCTCCCCCACACTTGGTTACCCAATTGGTTGTTGTTGGTAGAAGTGAGTGGTTGGAGCTCATTTTTTCCCTTCAACGCATGGATTGAAAGTCAATTTTCAAGAATTTATAGGTGTTCCTACCCTATTACTATTTCTATTCTTCAATGAATCAGTGTTTCATGATTGATTAGTACAACAAAATTTGTCTCGGATCTTATTGGTAGCTATTTGGTTTAAATCGTCTTATTTATATGTAGGAATGTAAATATGTGTGGTCATTTAACCTTTGGGTACTTACATAGTGTGAATAAATGTTTTTTTTTTAAGATAATTAATGCAGCAAAGTAATGTGAAGGTAACACAATGAATTGATCAACTTGAAACAAATAGTGCAATCTTAGTCTAGATTTATTTCATGGTTATTTTTATGTTCAATAGGAATTAAATAGTGTGAATAAATGTTCTTTTAAAGATAATTAATGTAGCAAAAGAATGTAATTATTATATGTATAGATTCATGTTTTGAGTTGCATCTACTTTCATTTTATCATTTGCAATTTGCATGCACTATCAATGTTAGGGGAAACAACATCCCCGAGGATTTCCCATCATACCATCTTGAGTGCAAATTCATGCACCCTTAGTCTCCTAGAGCATTTGTGGAGCCATCCTCGGCAGACGATATATTATGGGATTTGATTAGTGGTAATTATAAGGAGATCAAAGTCTAGTTTGGAGTTATAAGATATCAAGTGAAGCTTTCCAATACTTAGACCACCTGTCATTAGGGTGAAATTTGATGAGTTGCTAAAGGAATTAAGGACATCCTCATGACCACTCTAGGTGCAATACATGTGATCAGATATAGGCACGAGTCAACACAAGAAAGTATGAAAACCATGGGTGGAGTGCATTAGAACTAGTGACGCGGGAGGAAGGGATATTTAGCACTTATCTCCGTGGACCTCTAAAGGATGTGTCTTCTCTTATTATTCTCCCCTCTTATTAATTTTCATACTAGTGGTAGGAACTAAATTAGGTTATGCATATGCTTATGCATGGTTGAATATGTGTTCCCTAAAACATGTACCATGAGGCTTAATATCTAGATTCTAGACTAGGGTACCTAAAAGTCAAAAAATGGACTTGAGGATTCTAAAACATATGATAGGAAGTGTATGATAAAAGCACCTACATCACACATGTTGCTTATGTTAATGGAAGATAGGAATGGATCTCCTCTTCGCATCTATATGCTATACCAAAAAGGAGGAAACAAATAAGCTCGTATTCACAATTTAACCTTGAAAGACACTAATAGGAAATCACATACATTAAGGAAGCAGAAGCAACTTATAATTAGTCTAAATGGGATAAAGGCACCCTTTGATACTCTCCTTATAGCATGATGGTGCACATAATTAAAGTAATAAGACAATGAAATTATGTTGTTGACATGCACTGATGTGTGCATGAGAAGAATCAAGATGTATTTTAAGTCTTTCCATTATGCCTAATAGTATAGACTTATAGGCATGACTATGGAAATTAAGACGAGGCCATCGGATACGAAGTACTATATAATCATATAATACACTAGACTAACCTAGGTAACCTAAGGAAGTAAAGAAGACATTGGTTATTCAAGCAAGATGTGGGGAAAAATATAATTGATCGATTTGAGAAAATAATAGTCCAATTCCTCAACAGTACACATGAAATGAATTGAACACTAGAGGTAATGTGCATATACCTTAAAGATGGTATGCAATTACACCTAGAAGGATATTTATCCTAATATTAGAATGAGAAGATGGAAATATAAGTATAGAGAGACAAGGATTTTAGGAAATGAAGGAAGGTTTCTAAAGTATTGATCTTCAATGTTAGTGATGTCTAACTTATTAAGCATTCTAGGAAGTTACCTTATGGAGGAAGGGAAAATGGTGGACTTGCAATTTTTCTAATGAAAATAACTTATTGTAGTCCTCATAACAAACTTGGAAGCATGAGATAAACAAAAAAACATTAATAGCTAGATACTTCACAAAAGATGATGGAATGTAAATTAAGAAGGTGAGTTGAGTTGGAAGTTTCACGAATAAATGTGTGAATGCACTTTGTAATAAAAACAATATAATGAGTCAATAGGGAGAAGTAGCCTATCCTAGAACATGATGGAAGATTCATGAATGGTCATGAGAGAATAATCATGATGAAGTAGAAAGGATAACTTATCACTCTTGAGTTATCCCTTGCGTTGGTGGCCCATTGGAAAATTGTTGTTGAAGTACAAAAGTGTCCATGGATAGAAAACACCATAAGATCTAAATAAGGATAATGTTCATCAAGAAACAAATGTTGTCAATTATTGAGTTAAATCAATCAATGGGATGATGACGTATATCATTATAAGGAATTTTAGAAGGTATGGTGACATTAGATTAAAGAGGTAATAAACCATGAGTGCCTATAGGATGGTAACTAAAGAATACAAATTAGAAATTGTGAAAATTTCACAAATAGAAAGGGGAAACACCTTAGCATAAAAGTGATATTCTCCTAGCTAGTCAAAGATTAGTGATAGTTTAGGAGGGTGCTCAATCTTCGTAACAACAATATGGAATTGTTAGGATTAGAGAAGATAAGTAAATCTCATAGAATTCCCTTGGGCTATATACTTAATGGATAACATTGAAGTGCTATGGGAATTATGAAATTATAATAAATCCTAGGGTAAATTTATGTAATGACAACGAAGGGGTGTCTCTCTAAGGTGGCAAGTTCTCTTAATGTATTGATGAGGGAATTGAGCAACATGAATAATGATTAAGGGTCATGACTCATACAAGTTTAAGGTGCCAAGATACAAAATCATGAACTAGAGCACTTGCAACTAGTGAGGGATGACAAGTTGTAGATGGGGGAAAATGTTCAAAAACATGATGTTAATAACAGTGGATGTGGAGCGACACGTGCGGGTAGAATCTTCGAGGAAATCTAATAGCCCATTATGCTTGGGATTTAGGGACTATGACAAACAATATTGTTGAAGCATATGCTCTATACGCAAGCTTGAAATTAGCAAAAGAGAGAAACATCTCTCAGCTCACAGTGTTCAATGACTCTATGATGATTATCAGAGCAGTACTCAAAAGAAATATGATGGAGAACAATCTCTTGAATAGTATTCTCCATTGAATCATCTCTCTAAGTGACAATTTTAGGGAGCTCAAACTCTACCATATTAAAAGGTGTTCCAACCCCCTTACCGACCATTAGGCTAAGGTTGGCTCTAGGATGCCAAAGGGGGAGATAAATGCAAATAGAGAAAGGGGGGAGTCCCCCATCCCTTAAACCCTTGTTCATGACGAGATTTGACATTTTGAATTGACCTCCCGCCATGTGTGCCCTCCTCCTCGTACTACGAGGCTTCTTCATATGTGTGTGGTTTAATGTTGAGTGTGTGAGCATTCATTTGAGCTCAAGTGCTCTTGTCTCTTTAGGTGGAATTCATGAGCAAGCGATGGATCATTTCCCCGTGTTTCAGCATGAGATTGACTCTCATTTGGGAAGAAGCTACAATCTGAGTGTGTGTCATCATGAGATTGCCTTAGGTTTGGGTAGAAGCTTCAGTCAGCCTGTGTTTCAGCCGATCGTCCTCCCGCGATGATTGAGCTCGCGGTTTCTTGTTGGGGTCATTGTTGGAAACAATCCTTGGTATCTTCGGTCGGCTCTCAAGTTCTCCTTTGTTTTATACTTAATGCCTTATGGTTGTGGTGTTGTTCTTTCTTTTATATGCATCCTTCGCTCTCGTTGCATATTGTTCCGTATTACATTTCGTGGTAGTGGTGGGAATTTTACTGTCAACGGGAGCAATTTCAGGGTTTAGTCACGGGGAATCTCAATGGAACCCTCTGTGATCGATTTCAAAAAGATTCTTAGACGCCACGAGGAATTTGCCTAGGCTAATAATTCAACACTTCATCAATTAATGACCAAATTCAAGGAATTTGAGGAAATTATGGATGGGTTAACTCAAAGAATGGAGGAAAATTTTGGTGTGTTTGAGGCAGCTTTCCCTTCTCTGTCCTACCATATGGATGAGATGGAAGTTGCCATTCTGCATCTTAGAGTTCAGGCCCTCCCACAGTGTTCAGTTTCATACTCTGTCAACCCTCGTAGATTCTCTCCTCCTAATGTTAATGTTGGGAATGATACAAGGAACTCAAACCATGAAACAACTCCAGTGGACACAAAAGAGGGGCTTCAACATCTCTCAAGGGCCTCTAATGGTCAGGATTTTGCCTCTAATACGTAGTCCATGTTTTTCAAAATTTTGTGTTACTTAGAACAATTTTACAAAGATGTTATCACTCTTGTAGACTTTGGGCAATGCCCCGTAAGGATAATCAGTTTTGGTGTCTTTGTACTAGTTATAAAAATTATTAGGCTTTACGCCCTACTATGTAAACTATTTGATCGTTTTTCACTCAGGCGTAACCTCTTTTAATACAAATGCAGTTCAATTTTTCCTTAAAAAAAAATAATAGTTAATGTGTGTCGACATTGTAATTAACGATTAATGTGATCCCTCCATAAAATAAATTAAATTTAATCTCTATACTAGTTTTATAGCTCTAGCCCATTGATTCGATTCTAAAAACTTCTTTATAAAAATAAAATAAAATTATATTAAAACACAATTGTTAAATGATACATGTTTAAGCAAAACATTCTGCAAAGGAAAGTATAAAAACTTGAAACATAAATTAAAAAAAAAAAAAAATTAGTATGAGTAAGAGTGAAGCGAAATTCCAGATTAAGGGCACGTGGCTTTGGATTGGTTTGCATGTGTAAATAGGTTATTGGTGGTTGGATTTTTCCCTCCGTCATTAATGGGTGCCTTTTTTTATTGCATGCAAGGTCGGTGTTGTTGTACTATCGACTCGAAGGATTGAAGCTTATCTTTCTATCTCTTGGAGGGTATTATCATTTGTATTTTGTTTTAAAACATTTCCATCGACTTGTCCACAATTGAAGACTTATCTTATTTGCTAAACATATTTATTATAGTGTTTGTCAACACATTTATAATCTTAAATTAAAATGTGGTTAAGATTTTTTTAGTAATCGGAGTATAAAAATACAATTTATAGGATGGTTCCATATAATTAAAAAAATAAAGTGTTTATTCAACACACTTAGAACATTCATGATAAGTGTGTACAAAGTTATAATAATTTGACTTCCTCATCACATGATGTAGGAAAGTGGTGATTGAGGTTGTATTTATTGTTTGGATTTCAAAAAGATTGGGGTGTGATTATGATTATGTATTAATTTTTTTGATTGAAGATAAAGTTTTTTTTTTTGAAAAGAAAAAAATTGGAATTTTTTTTTAGTAGTAAGATTTTTAGATAAAGTTGAATAATTTATGTTGAAAAAGATAATTGTTGGAAATCACTTATAACGATGAAGAATTTAGAGTTCACTTCAAATAGTGTTATAGCAGGGGACTTCAATACCATTTTGTATAATCATGAAAAAAGACGAGGAATCATTGTTAGAGACCCCTTCCGATAAAATATGGAGAATTTAATTGAAGAATGGGATCTCCTGGACATTAAGCCAACAAAAAGGAAACATACTTGGTCTAATAGAAGATCCCAACCAGGCCATATTGCAGCAAGATTGGATAGATTCTTGATACATAGCGATACGATGTTGCAGGATTTCTCCTTTAAATCTAAGATACTCCCTTCAATTGTATTTGATCATAATCCCATAGCCTTACAATTTTTGGATAACCCATATTATGGTCCCTTGACATTTTGTTTTAATCCAATGTGGGTCAATTCTCAAGAAGTTATAGATCGGGTTTAAGTAGCTTGGAGCTCTTGGATTCCAGGCACTATTGTATATATATGGGAACATAAGTTAAAGTTAGTCGAGCAAACCCTAAAAGATTGTGCTAAATCATCTTTCATCTCTCCCTCAATCGAAAAAGAGATGATTAAATCACCACTGGAAAATACACATGCTAAAATGGAAATTGAAGATGTCACAATTCAACTGCAAGAAGAAGAGATGGCTCTTCAGAATAGGCTTCATCGAGCTATTTGCCCGGGAGAAGAACACTAGAGGCTAAAGTTGAGGAGTTCATGGTTTAATGCAGGGGATCGAAATACAAGATTTTTTCACAAGCAAGCCAAGGCTTGGATTATAAGGAACAATGTAAAGGAAAATTACTCTCAAGATAACGGCTAAAAAAATTCAAATTTCGAGGAAATAAAAAATGCAGCAAGGGAGCACTATTGTTCTATATTTATGCAATAGGATGAGGTGGAGTCTCAAGATATAGAACCAATGTTATCAAATATTCCATTATTAGTCATAGATGAGAACAAATCAAATTTAATTAATCTAATTGAGGAAATCGAGATCCAAAATGTTATTTGGCTCTAGATCCTGATAAAGCTCTAGGGCCTTACGATTTTTCGATTTCCTTATTCAGTTTTTTTTGGGACCTTATCAAATATGATCTCAAAAGAATGCTTTGATATGCTCAATGATCATGTAAAATTGGTGGAAGTACAAATTCATCATTTTTGGTCTTAGTCACTAAGGAAAATAATCCATCATCCTTCGCTCGTTTCAGACCCATTTCTCTTTATAACTCTTCTTACAAAATCATGACTAAAATAATACCATCTAGGTTGAAGAAGATCACGACTAAACTAATTTTTGAAAATTAGGGTGGATTATGCAAGATAGGCATATTATTGACAATATTGTACTTGTGCTATTGAAATCCCTACTTCAACACCTAGGTATCTTGTTATATAATGATTTCCTTATTGTAAATCAAATTAGCAACTCACAAAATGACATACACTTGCTGGAATATTCAACTCAACTAAAGATAACGGAAGCAATATTGGAAACCAAAAATATCATCCATAATACACAAAGATATTATGCCCATCAACTAACCTTATCATTAAAAAAATTCAAAGCTTACAAGGGCTCTCGTACCTGGGAAAATGGCCCACAAAGAAATACAAAAAACTATGAACAGTACCTGCGAACCCTAGCAAATCCTAATCTATTGCACGACCTCAGTTTTTCACATTTCTCGAGATGTACGTGCCTTTCCTTGAATAAACCCGCATATATGCATCTGTCTCCAATGAAACCTGCATACACGCATTCAAAGTTTGTATGGAACTCTGAATGGCACGACCCTGCTGCTATGGTTCCAATCTGCTAAAACCCACTTGTGACTACCCCCGTTATGTCTTCTCCCTAACTTGATCTCTAGATGGAATTCCTTCTCCACCTATCCAACATCTCCTCGAATCTCAGTCCTTCGTGATCCAACTCTCTATGTGTCAATCAATCAACCCCTTGATCAATCTTCCTTCTTTACCCTAGCCTTGATTTTATAATCTTGAGTTATGACCTAACCCTAATCTCCAAAGTGATTTACAATTGAGATTACTTCTCACCTCACTTGAGATCAATGGATATTATTTAATTCACTAATGTTAGTTAAAACATTTCTTTAAATAAAACTCAACTAATTAATAAAATTATTTTACTTTAATAATTCTTTTAATTAAAGTAAAGTCTCAAGGTAGAAGGCTTTGGACTACTTCCTCACGTCTAGACACTTATACCTATGCGGAAGTACCTATCCAATTCTACCAACATCAACACTCCCTCTTAGCGAGGAAAGTACTTTTCGAAGAGCCACCTAGAACTAGTTCTCCCTCCGACCCTAGCAAAATGTCCCACACATCATCTTGCTCACTGGAATCCCTCCAACCATGTTGGTCAGCTACTCCCTGAATGTTGGAAGTCACGAAATCAATGATGCTACATATTAATGCCACAAAGTTTGAAAACTTTGTCGAAGGCATGCGCTCTCTTACTGCACTCCTAGGAGCCTCACCAACATCCCTCGATGTCTGTAATAGCCACCTAGGTCTCCTAACATAACTGGAAGGGGATAACTCCTCCTCCCCACCTGAAGTCTGAGTTGTTGACTATTACTCATCCTTTGCAGCCTTCTGCTCCTCGTCCTCTATCATTGTTGATGGCTCCTAAGATCTCCTAGATGCCAATTTCTCCTCAAACTTAACATCTCTGCTCACAATTGTCTTCATCTGCGCTGATATGAAGATATTGTAAGCCTTTGAGGTCTCATTGTACCCCACAAATATACCCTTATGTCTTGAAGGCTCCAATTTTTTCCTCTTCTCCACAAGCACATGGATGTATATTGGACAACCAATGTTGAACTTATGCTTATACTGAGAGGGGGTGGGGTCAGTATAAGATACTTTTTAATTTATTTATCCATTCATCAATCATTCATCAACTGAGAAACAATAATCACATATAAACTCCAATCATCATGCACAAATTTTAACATGGAAACCCAATCGGGGGAAAACCATAAAACTTATTTGTATGAATTCATGTAGGCACCAACCCGTTGTTACAAAGATTGTAGGCACCAACCTACTAGAGACACCAATATTATCAACTGAGCACCGAACCAACAAGATGTAGGCACCAACCTACTGTTACAATATTTGCAGACACCAATTTGTTGGAGACACCAATCCCCTCACATGAGCACCAACTCAACAAGATATGTGTAGACACCAATCTAAGATCTTAATACACAGAGTACTTTTGACATCACCTGCGTGCTTCATTCCACTGACAATCCTTCAAAACCTAGTCACATGTAGCCTTCATGCCCTAACTAGCCTCATAGCATCATTTCATAATATAATCCATGACGACAACATCACAACCTCAGAATAGCACACATGACAACATGACAACATCAAAATAACACACCTTGAGAACAAGAAAGACCTCAAGAAAATCCCTTAGACTTATGTTGCACACCTTTATATCCCAAGAAGACACCCCAACACCTTTAGCGCACCTCAGATCACTTATGTGTACCTCATACTTGATCTCTTACTTGGTTGTTCTACAAATGTGCACATCTATCATGTATTTATAGTAATTATATCCCCACTTTCAGGGCCAACCTGTAAAGACTAGTTGGGTTGTCGGACAAAAAAATGCATATCTCCTCATTTCTAGGGAGTTATAAGGAATTCCATATACCGTTGGAAAGGTCTCATAATAATATTTCCAACCATATAACTTGTGCTCCCATTTGAGATAGGTTTGTAGGGTAAAAATGTCTTCAAAGATAGGGTATCCAAACTGATCATCAAAAATCCAAAAGTAATACTTTCAACAATCTCTATCTTGCAATCTCTATCTTGGACATCTGTAGGCTTGTAATATTTATCTTAGACATTTGTAGGCTACCCCTATCTTTGACATCAATGAAAACACTAATTCCAACAACCAAAGATCCTCAAATGTCATATCTATGGCCTCACTCTTGAGAATGCCTCCTTTGGAGTCTTGTCCCCTAATATCTTGTGAGGACTCCTATGTTGCACATATATTGTTGTGTTATATGCCTCTTCCCAAAGAAACATAGGAAAATCTTGGTCATGTATCATATCCCTCGCAAAACCAATGATGAACCGGTTCTTTCTCTCTACAACCCCATTTTGTTGAGGGTTGTATGAGATTGTCATCTCCCTCTTGATCCCTACCTCCTTACAGAAATCCTTGAAGTCATTAAAGGTGTACTATCCCCCATTATCCTACCTCAATACCTTGATATTGTTTCCTATCTGGTTCTCCACCTGAGCCCTAAACTCCTAAAACTGATTGAAGGCCTCATCCTTGGTCTTCATAAAGAAGATCCATGTTTTCTTGGAAAAGTCATCAATGAATGCCACATAGTATGACCCCCCATGCATTGATGCTACTAACACCATCCCACTCAAATATGAATTTATAAGATCTAATATCCCCTTGGACCTACTGTCATTGCTTGGAAAAGCAACCTTGGCATTCTTGCCAAGTGCATACCCTCTGCACACTCCCTACTATTCAATACTAAACTCTAGAAGACCTGTAACAATCCCCCTCAGAATCGACAATGCCCTGTAGTGTAGGTGTCCCAACCTCATGTGCCATAGCTCACATAGGATCTCACTATCGTGTACCAAATCCTGAACAAGATTTCCTTGAAACTTGTTTAAAGCGCCTTCTCTAACCCCAACAACCATTGCTGTGTGAGCTAGCTTTCCCTGGAAGTATGAGTACTTTCCCTCTCTGAAAAGTAACAACAAAATCCTTGTCCTCCATAGCTGAGATTGAGAGCGAATTATTCTTCAATACTAGTACGTAAAGCACATCGTGGGCATCAAATGAACCTCTTGACGCAAGCTGGAACAAAATTGTTCCCTCTCCCTTCATTGCATACTTGACATCATCACCAAGTTCAACATGAACATCTGAGTGCCTCTCCATCAGACTGCTAAATAATTACCATGCTTCTGTCATATGACGAGATGCACCATTTTCCAAGTACCATGCACTCCTAGTAGATGTGATCGTAGAAAGGTAAGAAACTAGTGAGAAATCCTTCTCAAACTTTGCTACAAACTCATCTAGTTGTCTCTCTGTCAATGTTGTTATCTCCGTCTTTCATCTTCCCTTCTTCTTCTTCAGACATTGAAATGCACAATGTCAATTCTTATGACATGATAAGCACTTGATTTTACTCAAGTCCTTCTTCTTCCTTGGCTGCGATGATCCTCCATCATTGTTACCCTTCTTGTTAAAACTCTTTCCTTTTCCCTTCCTTGTCTTACTAACAAGGGCCAAGTCATCATCACTACTTCCCTACTTGTTGCTTTTGGAATCCTCTCGAGTCTTTTCCTGGATGTAATCATCCCAAAGCCTCTGCCAATCTAGGATGTTTTCTTGAGCGCGGAATCCCTTGACAAATGGTTCCCAGGACTTGGGAAAACCATTCAATGCCGCATTCATGAGCTCTACGTCATCCATTTTATCCCTTATGGCTACAAGATGGTCACATACTTGTGTGATCCTCGTGAAATAGCTAGTAACATTGTCAGATCTAGACATCTACACATATCTAAGTTTATTTCTTAAGACCATCTTCGTATTCATGTTAGTGCTCTAGAATAAACCTACCAAGGAATCAAGCATCTCTTTGGTCATCTTCTTCTTGGGTACGTGTGGAATTAGATGGTCCTTCACTGAATCCAAGATGACCCTCTCAACTTTGATATCCTTCTTCTCGTGAGCTACCAAAGTTGTTGGATCTGTCGGTGGAAAAACTGCTTTGTCCACTAACTCCCAAAGGTCATACTCCTTCAATGCCAAAGTAACTCTTGCTTTCCAAGATAGGAAGTTGGATGCTCCATCCAATCTGTCTTCAACTCTCAGACTTGTTGATGTCATCCTTTAGATATGATAAACTGCCCTGGAAATAACTTGTTGCTGAAATTGTCCCTGTATTGACCCTTACACGCCTATCACCTCTGAAACCCTCGTATGTACACGGCTCTCCTTATTGCAACCCGTGTATGTATGTTGCATTTGCTTACTACAACTGTGTATATGTGATTGCCTCCAAATAAACTCATGTATGTATGTGAATGTTCCTTTTTCAACCTATGTAGAACTCTATATGACTGCAAAACCCTAGTTTTATCTCAGTACTATTGTTTCCCTAAATTCCAACCCTTGATTTATGACTGTTTGTTATGGATCTGCTAAGATCTCCTTGCACATCTGATAGATCTGCTATCGATTTATATGGATGTGAGATATGGATTCCTCTCAGAGCATAGACTATGATACCATGTTGAAATCCCTACTCTGGTACCTAGGTATCTTGTTATCTAGTGATTTCATTGTTGTAAATCAAATTAGCAACTCACTAAACAACATACACTTGTTGGAATATTCAACTCAATTAAATATAGCAGAAGCAATACTAAAAACCAAAAATCTCATCCACAATACACAAAGATATTTTGCCCATCAACTACACTTATCATTCAAATAAATTCAAAGCTTACAAGAGCTCCCATACTTGGGAAAATGGCCCACAAATAAAATAAAATAAACTATGAATGGTACTTGCAAACCCTAGCAACTCTTGATCTGTTGTACAACCTCAGTTTTTCATGCTTCTTGAGATATATGTGGAAAACTCGTATTTACATTCTTGTCTCCACTGAAACCCATGTACATGCACTCAAAGACTATACAGAACTCTGTATGAAGCGACCCTACTGCTGCAGCTCCAATTGATTGAAACCCACTTGCGATTGCCCCTGTTCTATCTTCTCCCTGACCTGATCTCTAGATGGAATTCCTTCTCCACCTATCCAAGATCTCCTTGAATCATATTCCTTCGTGATCCAACTCTCTGTGTGTCAATCAATCAACCTCTTGATCAATCTTCATTCTTCACCCTAGCCTTGCTTTTATAATCTTGAGTTATGACCTAACCCTAATCTCCAAAGTGATTGACGATTGAGATTACTTCTCACCTCACTTGAGATCAATGGCTATTATTTAATTCAGTAATGTTAATTAAATCATTTCTTTAAATAAAACTCAACTAATTAATAAAGCACTTTACTTTAATAATTCCTTTAATTAAACTAAAGTCTCGAGGTAGGATTTAGACGAATTCCTCACGTCTAGAAACTTGGACCTGTGAGGAAGTACTTGTATGATGCTACTGACATCAACATGCGCAGGAAGCAATACATTCACGTAGAAAAAGAAGGGAGAAATGCATGATCATAAAAGCTTGATATGACCAATGCCTTTGATCATGTGAGGCACTCTTTCCTCTTCAAAATTTTGGCCATATTTGGTTTCAACACTTCTTTCATTCAATGGATTTCATCTTGCAGCAACTCCTCGTTGATAGCTCCTTTGGTTAATGGGAGTCCAACTTCCTTCTTTCAAGGGTCCAAATATCTGAGGCAAGGTTTCCCTTTATCTCCCCTTCTGTATAGCATAATGGTAGATTCTCTTAGTGGAAACTTAGAAGAGGAACAAGTTATTGGAAATATCTTAGGAATCACGATAATAAGAGGTGTCAAGAACCTAAATCACTTTCAATTTGTAGATGATGCTTTTCTTCTCAGTGGAGCCTCTAGTATCATAGCCTCAAGATTTAATCAAATTTTGGAATCATTTCTTCTTGTTTTAGGTGGGGCAGTAAACTATAAAACACGTCAAATATTTGGTTGGAATGCAAGTAGCCAGTTAATGCATCCCATCTCTAGAACCTTGCATTTCCCTTGATCAATTTTAAGTAATGCTAGCACTTGTGGGTATAGTAAATCAGATTAGCCTCAATATCTAAAAGTTTTATTGGCAAGGTGGAAAGCATAATACTAAGAAGTACCATATTATAAATTGGAATATAGTCATGCTCCCTAAGGACACAGGATGATTGGGGATTAAAGACCCGACATTAATGAACTTGGTAATGGGATCTAAACTACTTTGGAGAGCATTGACATGTATATTGGAATGGTGGAAGTTAGTTTTGTGGAGGAAATATTTCAGAGGTGTTAGGAAAAGATGTATTGAAAGCATGGTGAACCTCCCTAATCGCTCAGATATTTTAAAGCTCTCGAAAGTGGAAACCCCTTTAATCAATTAAAAACTTACATGGGCTCTTTGAAATAGACAAGAAATATCAATCTATATTGACACCATCCTTGGGAAAGAGCCTTTGGTTTCCAATATTACTTTGGTGCCTCTCAAAGCATTGATGGACATAGCTAACTTGAAAACATTGAATGCTATTTTTTCCTAGGATGAGACTATTGGGAATTGGATAAGGTGGAATCTTGACCTCCCTTTGAAACCTCTCTTCCCTCTAGCCTTAGCTCTTTTATCAAAACTAAATGATTGCACACACATGAATCAAGGAATTAAAGATAGTAGAGGATGGGGAGACTCGGTTTATTGAGTGAAGGATGGCTACCTTTCCTTGCTCACCTCTCTCTCTTTGCCCCAACGCTCTTCTTTCTGGAAACATATATGGAACAATGATGGACTTCCTAAAATTAATAATTTTTGTTGGATTGTGACACATGGGAAATTGTTGATAGCAGAAAATCTAAGAAAAAGAGGAATAAAATGACCCTCTCGGTGTGGAATATGTGGCTTGGCCAAGTAAACAACTAAACAACTTTTCTTTGAATGCAATGCCATGAAAGAGGTTTGGACTTATGCATTTGTCGGAATAAGCCATCGATTGAATTGGCTAAATTCATGGAATGATATGTTCTCTCATTGGAGTAGGAAATACCAAGGATCTTCAAAGCAAAAGAACAACTTTAAAAGAGTTTGGGATGCAATCCCAAATACATTTGTTGGAAGATTTGGCTGGCAAGGAATGGAGCAATTTTTAGCAATTTTTTTGAAAAAACAATTGTCATAGCAAAAAAAGCTAAACTCCTATTAGTGGAGCACCTTAAGTTCAGAATAAAGTAGAAAGACTAAGGTTTGGACAACATGGAAGAAATTTGGATTAAGCAGTTCAATTCATACTAAGGTAATAACCTCAACATTAGGTATAGATCATTTGGAAGTCCTCACTGGAAATTAAGAATGCAAAAACCAAAAATTCAAGTTTGGGAAAGGCATCATTGCTCTTTCTCCCTTTTCGTTGATGAAGCTTCAAAGAATAATCCTGGAGCAACCAAAGCAAGGGGGATATTACACGATCATGAAGGAAATCCTATAATCTCATATGCCTGGGATTGGGAAAAGTTTCCAACAATTTGGTAAAGGTTTATGCTCTTTGGTGTGTGTTTTCTATTGAAAAGGAGGAAGCTATAAGATAATTAACAGTATTTGGAGACTCCATGCTCATAATCAAGGCATTGAAAATGAAATCAATTATGGAAAGAGCCAAGTCAAAGGATATCATATCAAGAATCCACTAGGATCTCATTTTGTTCTCCAAAATATCCTTCTTCCACATTAAGAGGGAATTAAATGAAGGAGCAGATCTTCAAGCCAAGAAGGCATAAGACCTTAGCCCAGGTTCTTTGATAAAAACATGGGGTGATTGTGCATAAGGTAATTCCTCGAGTATGGTTTATATGATCTTAATGAACTTGATATCATACATGATCCATCATTTGTTAGAGCTTTGGAATAATTTCAGGAAGGGCGGCTTAATGGTGCCCAAAGATTTTTCATCCATGTTAGCTCTTTTGTGTGTTTTTTGTTTGCATTCCTTGGTTATGGTAGAATGAAGGTGAGTTTTTTAGAACATCAAAGTATGAGCGCATGCTTCACTCATGGACAAACAAGGTATGACACTCAATGCCCTTCAATTATCTCTCTAACGCCTTTCTGCTTCGATTTATGATCCATATTGGATCATTTTATTGTTTGTCATCTATCTCGATCCTTTCAAAGTGGAAAAAATTGGAGGATTCAACTTGCAGGGCCATTTTAGTGCCATGTCCCAGTTTGGAAAATTGGGGTTCGAAATCTTCCAGAGCCATTTTGAGGCATTGATTGACATTTTTTGGGGTTCTGGTGTCCAAAAATTGTGCACACCCCCTTGAAATTATTCTACATTCTGGGACATTTCCAACGGTGCAGACCATGCATCAATCAGAGTTCCCATGCAAAAGTTATGCCTCCTGCAAGTTGACCTACTGTGTTGACCACCATGGTACATGAGGATTCCACGTCAGCCCTTGTTACTCATGCATATTGATCCAGGTGGATATCGGTGGCCACCCACCTTTTCCAATTGGCTCAAAACAGTTTTCTGGCAATTTTGGTAATTTACTATTTTTAGCAGTTTTAAACTTCCGGGGCCATTTTGAGGGCCTAAATGAAGTTTTTTGGGATCAAGCTTGTCAATGATAAGAAAAAGCTTTGATTGAGCCCCCTAAATGAATCTCCTCGATGATACCTTTCCAACGAGCTATCGTGCGTCCCAAACGGAGATTGTATGCCAAAGTTACACCCACGGGAAGTTGACACACCAAACTACCCAAAACGGGGTCCACAAAATTGTTGGCTTTTCATCTTCCAGGTTTAGGGTTTTGGATTTTCTTTATGATAAAAAGGCCTTTGGAGCCTCATTGTAAAATCATCTTCTCGTAGATGCGAGTAGCCATCACATCTCTTCTCAAAGATAAGCTGCCACCATTCTAGCGAGTCTTTCACTCTGTATTTTACAGTCTTTGTACATTTTCGCTCATTAATAGAAAATTGTGTATTACTGTATATTTGTGTTTATGGTTGCATCTCTGATACATTTCTGTTAAAATATTGGATATCTGAGATATCTCTGTACATTTATTTATTATATCTCCGCTCTCATTTCATGCTGAAAATAATCTGGATCAGTGGTATCAGAGCAGGCTGCTCTTAGTCATTTTTTTCAGTGCATGTCCCCGACGAGGTCCAAGTATAGCAAGTTGGGTCTCGAGCTTGTCTCTCTTGAAGACAATCACTCTCGCCAGCCCAAGAAACCCTCCATGGCAGAAGAAAATAAAAACGACGGAGCGGACGATTCTATCAATATGTTGCTTGAGCAAGCTCTCACGTGACAGAGGGACGAAATGATGAAGAATTTTACCCACATCCTTCAATGCCCGCTGATAGAAACAGACACATCTTCATCAAAAACCACTTTGGAAGCACCTCTTATTTCAAGGTACATGTTAATTTTGATATTCTCGTATTTGAAGGTCGGAATGATGTGGATTCCCTAGATAAATGGCTAAATTTGCTAGAAGGTTATTTCTTTGTTCACAATTTTTCCGACAGGGAAAATATCACCTTCGCACTCCTTAAAGCTCTCCCTCATGTCAAACATTGGTGGGAAACTTACTGGGAGAAAAGCTCCAAAGAAGATTCTGGAGTATATGGGGTCAATCCCACTTAAGATATTTTTGTGGACGCGGTAAAGGAACAATATTACCCTGTTGGCAACTATGAGGACCAGTATATGAGATGGACCACACTGCTGCAAGAGAGGGGCCAAACAATTCTGGAGTTAACCAATACCTTCCATACCTTGCGCACCAAGCTCGATATCAAAGACTCTGAACGAAATTTGGTTCTGAAATACCGTGGGACTCTACACAGATACATCCAAACTGAAATGGATTTTCTGGACATCTCATCACTCGATGTTGCTTATCGATATGTTGTTAAAATCAAGTAGAAATGTAAGCACCGGAACAAATGGGAGTTCGGTTCTGCAAATCCACAACAACCAAAGTATGATAAAAACAACCCTAACAACCAATCTCTCGAAAACCAGTCCAAGCCACATGAAAAAAAGGGCCACGGGAAGACAAAGAAGGACACTGGAAAATGGTGCAATTTCTACAAAATCCCCTGGCACAACACCAATGATTGTCACTCAAAACATTCATTGGTGGCCGAAATCAAAGACAAGGAGCCGAACCCTGATTCTGAATCTGACTCGGAAAATATTGACAGAAGACAGATCATCGACGCAGAGCCCACTTCTATTGTCATGACCGCAACAATTCAACCAAAAGAACCGACAGATCCTGAAGAGGGGGAGCTTCTTTTTCATTCACAGATGTGGGTGAAGGGGACCCCGATTCATTTTATTATTGATAACGGAAGCCAGAAAAACCTCATCTCAGTAGAGGTTGTCAAATAGTTGGGATTGTCAACAACACCACACCCACAACCATACAACATTGGGTGGCTTCGCCAAGGATGAGATCTCCGTGTCATCCAGTAGTTTCGATTGTCATACGACATCCATCCCTTCAAGGATGAGGTATTATGTGATGTTTCCCCGTTGGATGTCTGTGAAGTTCTCTTGGGCCAACCATATATGTAGAAGTGCCATGTTATCTATGAGTCTCAACCTCGTAGTGTGATCCAGATTTTATGAGCAGAACGAAATGACTACAGATTATTACCATATGCTTAACACAGAATAACAGAGATACAGTAAAACTGGTTTTCTATTCAATAAGGAAATAAGCTGAAACTGTAAAATGCAGCGGAAAACGAGCTTGCTAGAATGGTGGCTGCTTATCTCTGAGAAGAGATGTGACGGTTGCGCTCATTCGCAAGAAAATGATTACAATGATGCTCTCAAGGCCTTTTTACAATAAATAGGAGTTTCAAAAACCCTAAACATCCAAAAACCTAACCCTAGGAGATGAAGCGCCAAAAGTCATGTGGGCCTTGTTTGGGTAAGTCAGTACATCAACTTCCCGGAGTCGTAACTTTTGCATACGATCTTCGTTTTAGGCATATGATAGCCCATTGGAAAGATCTAGCTGAGGACTACAACAGTTGCTCAAAATTTCATGATGAAATTTTCAGCCGCAACATACCCCAAAAAACATCGTTTAGGGCCTCAAAACGGCTCCGGAAGTTCAGGACCCGAAAAACTGCTAAAAATAGTAAATTATCAAAATTGCTAGAAAGTTGTTTTGATCCAGTTGGAAAAGGTGGGTGGCCACCGATATCCACCTGGATCAATCCTCCATCCTTAGGAGCCAATGGTCTCCATCGCGTTGAGTTCCCCCATCAGATGAGGAAATTTCTGCTGAATTTGCCCCTGGGTGAGCCACTTGCCTTAGTGCAGGAGTTGCCTTGCTTTGATGACTCGATAAAGCCGAATCCTTTGTTGTTGAGTGCCCTTGATCTGTGTGTCCACAATCTGATCACCGGATGCATGTTGTATGCAGTCGGGGTTGAGCTATGTTGGTGTCAGCTATTCTGCTACGTCTGAGGTGTCCAATAATGGTGGGAAATAAGGTCGAAGGAGGTCCACGTTGAACACTGGGTGCAGGTCAAGGAAAGGAGGAATGTTGAGCACAAAAGCATTATCCCCCACAGCCTTGGTGATGGTGTACAACCCATAACGGAGTGGGCGAAGCTTCCGATGGGGTCCTGTAAGGCGTTCTTTCTGCAAGTGCAACCAAACTTTGTCGCCCACCTGAAACTTATGTGGAACCCGATGTTGATCATGGCGCTACTTGTACCTGTCATTGGACTTCTGTAGGATATCCTGAACCTGTTGGCGGATGTGCTGGATCATCTCAATAAATCAGGTGGCTTTGTCAGCCTTGATTGGAGCAGGGGAGGAGTCGATCGAGGTGACCGCAAGGGGAAGTGCAACATCTATGGGACCCAATGGTTGGAATCCCAACCCCACCTAAAAGGGGTTGTGGTCGGTTGAGCTATGCAGGGCTTGGTTGTAGCTATGTTGGACATAGAGAAGACTCTCATCCCATGTGCGAGGGTGCTTGGAATTATACATG